>MCFG01000003.1:65000-147500 GCA_002104895.1 Anaeromyces robustus
GAAAGTCTCATGGCATTTGCAACTTGAGGTGTTGTATTTGAAGTTACATAAGTTTTAGATGCATCATGATAAACAGCATTGGAATCAGATGAAAGTGTATCTTGTAAATTAGTAGTTAATTTAACATTATTATTATTATTTATTTGAGGAACATTATTAGCTGTACTTGGACTTGGAATATCAATAGATACTTGACCATTATTATTCATCATATTCATATTGTTCATCATATTCATATTATTATTCATCATATTCATATTATTATTCATCATATTCATATTATTCATCATATTCATATTATTATTCATCATATTCATATTGTTCATCATATTCATATTATTATTCATCATATTCATATTGTTCATCATATTCATATTATTATTCATCATATTCATATTATTATTCATCATATTCATATTGTTCATATTATTATTCATCATATTCACATTATTATTTGCTGATGCAGCAGAGGCATTAGTAGTAGCATTTGGTGATGTTTTTTCTGCTTTTCCATCAACATTATTCATTAAATCTGAAAAGCTTAAGGATGACATATTCAAGTTTAATGAAATATCCATATCATTATTAGAACTAACAGTTAATTTTTTACCATCTATTAATGAAATATATGATTATTAATAAAAAAAAAAATAAAAAAAATTAATTAATATATACATTATATTAAAAATAATATTTATATTATATTATATTATATTATATTATATTATATTATATTATATATGAAATAAAATAAATAAAATTAATAAATAATCAAAATTAAATAATTAAATAAATAATTAAATAAATAAAAAAATTAAATAAAATATTTATAGCCATGATATTGATGATTATTATAAAAAAAAAAAAACAATTTTTTTTTTTAATCATCATTATTTTTACCATCAGCTTCTTTTTCTTTATTTAATTCTTCTTTATTTAATTCTTCTTTATTATTTATTTCTTTATTTAATTCCTTTTTATTTATTTCTTTATCTATTTCTTTAGTTAATTCTTTATTTAATGAAGTTGTTCCTTTAGTAGTCTTACCATCTTGTTCTGATTGACGATTCTTACTGTCTCTATGACGTCTTTTAGTGTGTTCTTTACTACTACTTTTTCCTTCACGATGTTCAGAAGGAACAAGTTTACTTTTACTATTTTCTCTTTCACGACGTACATCACGACTACCACTTCTTGGACGACTTTTACTTCTTGAACCACTATCTCTATGACGAGATCTTTCTCTTTCTCTTTCTCTATCTCTTCCTCTATCTCTTTCTCTTTCTCCATCTCTACTCTTATTTCTACTTCTATCTTTTTCTTTTTCTCTTTCTCTTTCTCTTTCTTTTCTTCCTTTACTTTCTTCACGACGTCTTCTATCCTTACTATCATTACGAGATCTTCCTCTACGATCTTTACTATCATCTCTTCTTGAACGACGTTCACGATTATCTTCACTTCCTCTTCTTTCCTTTACTAATAAATTACTAGATTCTACATCAATAGAAACTGAATTTTCTCCTTTACTATTCTTTCTCTTCTTTTCCTTTTCAACAGCTTTTTCATCATCACTATCACATTTATTAACATTACTATCATCTTCATAATCACTATCTTCTTCATCCTTTAATTTAACATCTAAATATGAAGCATCAAGTCTAAAGGATAAATCTGAAGAAGAAGAAGATGATGATGAACCACGACGATGATTTGTTATTGGTTTAGAGGATTCATAATCAATATTTGGTGAAATTGGTGAAGTTATAGACTTAATCTTTGTTTGGAAATTCTTTAAATTTGTAACAGAATCTCTATTTTGAACAGATAATGGACTACGTGTACCACTAAATTCATTTTCTTTTTTATCCTGTTCATCTAAAGTTTTTAATAATTCAGGATTCTTTTCGAAATTATATTTACATACCGATTTTTTGGCATTAATTTTACTTTTAGTTCTAAATGTCTTTTTATAAATAATAAATACTAAACATAAGAAAAATAATACAGATATAACAATAATTAAATATTGCTTTAATTTCTTTATAAGTGCATCATTTCCTTTTGGTGCTGGTGGATCCTTTTTAACAGTTTCTAAGTTTCCGGTAAACAAATATGAAGCATTTTGTTTTTGATTTTCTGATAAAGTTTTTTCAGGTTTTCCTATAAAAAAAATAATTTTTTTTATATATTAAAAAAAAAATAGTTGATTAGATTAATTTTTATTTTATTTTTTTATTACTTCAATGTATACATTATATATATTGGTCTACAATTTCTTTTGAAAGAAAAAAAATTAAATATTTTAATATTTATGTTTATGAAAATAATTATTATTTATACTTACTATTAATATAATATGATTTTGTAACTTTCGCTAACATATCAGTTTCTGTAACTGCAACAATAACAAAGAAAACTTCATCACCATCTGGAGCGTTTGGTGGAATTTGAAGTAAAATTTTATTTTGTCCATTATTTGGTGTACCAATAAAATCTTTAGTTAAAACTTCTCTAGTTGTATCAAAATTATAACTTTGCATAATTCTAATAATGAAGTCTGTTTTAAATGAAGAATCATATCCAATTTCAACATTTTGACCTAATTATTAAAATATTTAACGATAATAAAAATATTTAATGATTTAATGATTTAATTATTTAATTTTAAACTAGCTAGTTATAATAAAGAATTTAATTATTTAATTTTAAACTAGATATTATAAAGTATTTAATGATTTAATGATTTAATGATTTAATTATTTATTTTTAAACTAGATAATGTATTTAAATCTTACCTGCTTGAACAATACGTGAGCCAGTAGTATCTTCAACAAGTTTAAAATCTATATAATTAAAAGTAAAATAGAAAAAAAAAATTAATTAACATAAAATATATTTATAACTTTATAACTAAATTTATATTATCAATAATAATAAAATATTTACACCCCAAAGATTTTATTCCGTTAATGAATAAGGTCACTATAAGTGTTATTAACAATCCAATATTTACTTTCATTTTGAATAAATTATTATTTTGATTAAATAGATTCTAAATATTACTATATAGTTATATTATTATATGTATTTATACAATATTAATTATGCCAATATGCATACCAAAAAAGAAAATTTAATTTTGAATTAAATTATATTTATACTTTTTTTTTAAATAATAATATTAATATATATTGTTATTGTAATGATTATATATGTTTTTAATTTTTAAATATAAATGTGTATTATTAAATTATTAAATTATTGTTTCTAAGATTTTGTTTTTAATTTATTTTTTTTTTTCTTTTTACAATTTATATTTGATTTAAATAAATCTTTTCTATTCTATACTTTAAATAATTTAAAATAAAAAAATTTTCTTTGCTCTACTTATGATTAAAAATAAACATTATTCCAAAAAATAATAATTTGTTGGATTTAATAAAAAATTATTCCAAATTGAACTATTATTTTTATTAATTTAATTTATATTTTGTTGTATATTTATTTTCATATGTATTTTTATATTATTATTACTAATAATATAAGATTATACAGAAAAAAAAATCTTGTCTATATTAAAGTAATTTATTTCAATTTATTTAAATTACTTTATTATTGATTTATAATTTTTTTTTTTAATTTTTTTTTTTTTTAATTTTTTTATTTTATTTTATTTTTTTATTATTTTTTTTTATTTTTGGAAACTTTTATAAAAATAAAAAAAGAAAGAAAAAAAACTATTAATAAAAGAAATAAAAAAAAAAAAAAAAGAAAAAAAGAAAATAAAAAATTATAATATAAAATAATATAAAATACAATTTTTTTAAATGAAAAATGATTAACTAAATTATTAAATAATAAATATTTCTATTATTTAAACTTTTTTTTTTTTTTTTCTATGTTAATATATGAATATATATATAAGTATATATAAATATAAATATAAAAATGGAAAAAAAAAAAAAAAAAGAAAAAAAAGAATATAATATAAGATATAATATTATTCTAATTAATTATTAATATAATTTATATTTAAATTTATATTAATTATTTATAAATAATATATTTAATGATATTTCATTAATTAATATTTATATTTATTTATTTATTATTTATTTATGTAGTTATATATTTATTCATTTATTTATTTATCTATTAACTTATTTATTTATTATCTATTAATTTATCCATTTGTTTATTTATCTATCTATTTATTTAATGCAAGTCCTTTTGATTTATTAAATATTAATCAAACTTTATTTTTTAATATAATTTTAGTATTTTGCAGTTATCATAATTATCATCACCTAGAATAATAAAATTTCATTATGTATTCTAATATATTAATACATTTTATTTAATATATATTACATTAATAATTAATATTTAAATGGTAAATGATTTATATATTAATTATTATATATATAACAATGAAATTGGTGATATGACTATTTATTAATATATAAACTTTTGTGATACATTTTTTATAATATAAATAAATAAAAAAATAAAAAAATAAATAAATAAATAAATAAATAATCATTATATAATTAATAGAAATCATTATATAATAAATCCTCATTGTATTTATTTATTTTATTAACATTTATTTAATTATATTTATTTATTGATGATATTTATTTTATTTATTTTATTTATTATTATATCAATATATTCTATTATATATATTTTAATTCTTTCTTTATTTACATTCTATTTTTATGCTTGAAATCAATTACATTATATTTAAATACATATTAATTTATTTAATAATTATCAATTCATAATATATTATAATATATTCATTTTATTTAATTAAATATAAATTTAATTTTTTTTAATTAAAAAAAAAAAAACGGATTTGATTTAATATTCTAAAAATTTAAATTTAAATATTTTCAATAAAGGTTAATATTTTCAATGAATATTGTTAATATATGATTATATATATAGAATATATTATAATATATTTCAATTTTAATTTTTATATTAAATATTAATTATAGTTGATTGTCAATTTTTTTTTTTGTAAAAAAAAAAAAACTAATTATATATAATAAAATATATATAATAATATATAATAATATAATAAAAGAATTAAAATATTTAAATATTAAATATATGAACCAATAATTCCTATTAATATTTTTATAATAATTACTAATATATTTAATTACTATATATTATAATATATTATAATATATTACAAATAAAATTAAATTATTACTTGCCATTTTTATTTTTAATTCTTTCTATCAAATCTATCCAATAATTGAATTGACTTAATATATTATTAAATTAAAAAAAAATTTTTATTGAATAATAAATAAAAAAGCAGAAAAAAAAATTTTTTAAGGTGTTTATCTTTTTTTTTTTTTTTTTAGTTTTGTATTCATTTATCTACATCTTTTTTATTTATTTATTTATTTATATATCAATTATTTATTTATATATCAATTATTTATTTATATAATTATTTATTTATTTATTTATAATTAGTAATTATATATATTAATACATAATAATCAAAAAAAAAAAAAAAAAGTTTAGTAAGATATAATAAATTATTGGTTTAATTTTTTTTTTTTTTACATTCTAAGTAAAAAAAAAAAACTGTAACAATATTTTAGTACACAAATACACAAAGAAAATACCCTTAAAAGAAGGCTAGAAATTAAATTATATCTACTTAAAAATAACATCCTTATTAAATAAAGATTATTATGATTATAATGGATTACTTTTTTTTTTAAACTAATTCAAATCTATTTTATATTTATTACTTTTTTTAATTTCGATATCTTAAAAATAATAAAAATTCAAAATCAGAAATAATAATAACAATGTATATATAATATATATATAAAAAAACGAAATATTGAAATTTTAAATTATCAAAAAAAAAAAAAAAAAAAAAAAAAAAAAAAAAAAATATTCATATATTATGTTTTAAAATGGGTTTGTGTAACATAAAATTTTATTCAATTTTTAAAAACAGAAAAAAAATTTTTTTTTATAATAATTTGTCTATTATTTAATAATGAAATATCTTTAAAAAGATAAATTTTACTATTTATTAATAAGAGATTATAATAAAATTATAATGAATAATTATTCAATTATTATAAAATAAATCAGTTAATAAAATAAAATCTTCTATTTATATATTTATATATATTTATAATATAACATAAATATTAATATAAAAAAATTTTTATTAAATCATTAATTTTCTTTAATTTTTTTTTTTTTCCTGATAAAAAATACTTTAATTATAATAAAAGTTTTTATCAGTATAAATGCATGCAATTATTTCTTAAAAAAAAAAAAAAAAAAAAAAAAAAAAAAGAAAAAAAAATTATCATAAATATTAAATAAAATATAATTTGAAATATTTGAAAGTAATAATAATAAAACGATATATGAAAGAAAAAATTATTTTAAATTTATAATAAAAAAAAATAGAAAAATTATAGTAACAAATTATTAATAAATTGTAGTATCGCCACTACTTTTACCAAATTTTATATCTTATTCTTCCTATAAAGCAATTGTAAATTTTATTAATTTTACTTTTTTTTTCTTTTTTTCTTTTTTTTTATTATCACTTATGAAAATTCTTAAAAAAGTATTATTACTATTTTGAAACAATTATTGAATTAATAAAATAAATACTTTTTAATAGATTATTTTTTTTTTAACAATTTATGATTATTTTAATAAATATATATATTTTACTTTATTATTCATTAAATACTTATTTAAATATATTATTTAAATAAAATGATAGTCCTAAAATACTACGTTTCTAATATTTTCTAAATCACTTTTATTTTCTCTCTTTTCTAAACTTTTTATTCTATTAAATAAATTATTATTATTAAAGTATATAAAATATTTAAATTCAATTAATTAAACTATTATATAACTTTCTAATAAAAAAAATTTTTTTAATTAATACATACATTAATTATAATGAAAATAATGTTAAGAAAAGAATAAAATAACTTTTTTTTTTCGTTATATATTTTATTCACATATTATCATTATCATGCTTCATTTATTCTTTTTATTTATTCTTTTTTTTTTTTATTTATTTATTTATTATTTTGTTATTTATTTTATTATTTATTTAAAAAAATAATTTTAATAAGATAAAATATAATAAAAATCGTACTTTAGTTTTTTTTCTCTATATAGGATGACAAATATTTATATATATCTTTTTCTTTTTTATTATTTCAATTTCATTAATATTTTTAAATAATAATTGAAACGAAAAAGAATTCAATAAAAAATATAAAATTTTTAAAAAAACATTTTTTTTTTTAATTAAATTTTTGTTAATTAATTTTTTTTTTAATTAAAAAAAATTTTTTTTTTAAATTAATTTATATTTTTAATTACATTTTTTTTTTTCTTTTTTTTTTTGACATATATAGTATATTATAAGGTGATAAAATTATATAAAATTATACAAGAAAAAAGATACAGTTTTTTTTAAAGATATATATATAAATAAAAATATAATAATCAAATATATATATTTATAATTATACATAGAAGTGATCATTATATTTATATATTATAAATAATTTTAAAATAATAAATATTGAAATAACATTTAACATTAAAATTAATATTATAATTCTAAAGATATAATTTATTAATAATATATATATTATTGGTGGGATTGAGTGTGTGTGTGTGTGTGTGTTTATATATAGATTTATTTATATATGCTTAATTCAATAATATAAAATATATTTTAAACATTGACATTTTTATATTATATTAAATTATATTAAACTATATTATATATATAATAAATTATATATATTTTTAATATATATATATTTTTTTTAATTTTTATTATTTTTATTTTATTTTACTCTATTTTTATGGATATAAATTTCATAATACTATAAAAAAAAATAATATAAAATATTATTTTATAATGTTACAATCAAATTATAAAGTAAAAAATAATAAATATCTTATATTAATAATATTTATTTTATGCCTTCTTTCAACACTTTGTTTAATTTTTTCATTTCAAAAAGATAATACTATTAAATCACCTAGAAAAAGAATAAAGCCTCCATCACGTTATTATAAAAATAAATTAACAGTTATAAAAGAAAATGGAAATAATAAAAAAATCATAAAAAATGATGATAATGATAATGATAATGATAATGATAATAATAATATTGAATATTTATCCAAACAAGAAATAGATCAATTAATGATTTCTTATTTTAAAAAATACATTGCAAATACTATAGATGCAGTCGATGATTTAACGAATATGAATTTAGTAAGAGAAAAAACAGAATTACATCGAAGATTATGGGAATATCTTTTTGGTACAGAAATTTATACCTCAGATCATATATTAAATACTATGTTAAAATATCAAAAAGAAAATGAACCTCTTTACCATTTATTTAATAAAGTTCATAAAAATTTATATCCTTGGATTTATGGAAAAAAATTTTTAGCTCTTGATGAATTTATACGTTCTTATCATGGTAGAGGTATTGTAATTTGTACAGGTAGTTTTCATTTTAAATATGCTCAAAGTACTATTGATACTTTAAGAAATGTTATTAGAACTAATTTACCTATTGAAATATTTTATAATGGTTCAGAAGATTTAAGTATGGAAGAACAACAAACATTAATGGCTTATCCAAAAGTTTATTTATCTAATCTTGAAGATATTTTTAATAATAATATTATTAAATGTAAAAAATGGTCCATTAAACCTTTTGCTATTTTAGCTTCAAGATTTAGTGAAGTGATTCTTATGGATGCTGATGCAATGTATCTTCGAGATCCTGCTGAATTATTTAAATCAAAAGGTTATGAAGAAACTGGAACAATATTTTTCCGTGATAGAACTTTACCTTTATCTTCTCATTCAAGTGATAGTTTAACTTGGTTTAAAGAATGGGCAAAAGATCCTTTAATTGAAACAAAATCTTCAAGATTTTGGAATGGTATTACTATTCATGAAATGGATTCAAGTACCGTAGTAATTAATAAAGAAAAAGTTATATTAGGACTTTTATCTGTTTGTAAATTAAATGAATTTGCTATACGTGAAGGAATGGTTTATCGTCATGTTTATGGTGATAAAGAAACTTTTTGGATGGGATTTGATATGGCTCATCAACATTATTTTATGAGTCCACAACCTATTGCTTTTATAGGATCTATTCAACCTATTTCTTATCAACAAAAAAAGGAAAGTGGTACTAATGCTAATAAAATGCTTTGTGGTCATATTGCTCATTATTTAGAAGATAATGAAATAATATTTTGGAATGGTCATCTTGTCGTAGATAAAGTTTATAATTCTACCACTTTATTAGATTTTGATTATTATATTATTGAAAAAGATACGGATAATGAAAATAATTGGTCAAATGATCCTGTATGTTATTATATTGATAATGAAGAGGATATTATTCCATTGTCAGATGATGATAAATCACTTATTGATATGATAAAAGAAAGAGAAAATCAAAATCGAATATTACTTGATTAAGTTTTTAAATGATGATTATTTATAATATAATAAAATTTTATTCTTATTATTATTATTTATAATATAGTAAAATTTTATTCTTATTAATATTACAATTATTAATACTGTTGTTATTATAAAATCTTTATTTTTTTTAAATAATATATATTTATTTTTTTTAATTATATCTATTAAAGAAAAAAAAAATATTAAAAAAAAAAACAAAAAAAAAAAAAAATATATATATATATATGTATATATATGATATATGATGTAATATACAAATTATTTTTTCATATAATAAATATATTTCGTTTTTCTTAAAAAATACTTTTTATATGAAATTGTTGAAAATAATATTTTAAAAATAAATCATATAAATAATATCAAAATTAATAAATTTAATAATTTATTCTAACAATTTATATCACATATTTAATAATATTATGTTTAAAACATATAAAGTTTTTACATATTATTATACTACTTTTTTTTCCCTCCAGTATTATTCATTATTATCTATAATGTTTAACTGGTTTTTTATTTTTTTAGTATCATTTTTTTTTTATTATATGTTTTTTTTTTTTTTTTTTTTATAATTCATGTATATTAATATTTAAATTCAATAAAAATGATGTACGAATTGTGTGCTATAAATAAAAAAAAAAAATTTTATTGCAATCAAAAATTTATTTATATGTATTATACATAAATAACTCTATATAAAATATAAAAGTTTTTTAAAAAGGTTAACAGTTATTTAATTATATATATAATCAAAATTATAAAAGTTTTTCAAATATTTATTAATTATAAACTTGATTTTATTTTTCTCTATTCAAATAATGTCCTTTAAATTAAATTGTAATAAAAATATATCTAAAAAAAAAAAAAAGTTTTGGTAATTTTACTTAGTAAAATTTAAAATTTAAAATTTAAAATTTAATATAAAATATATTACTAAATAATGAATACAAAAAAATCAAATAAGGAATGTTTATTGTATAAATAATAATGTGGAATTATTTAAATATTTAAATACATAACTATTATTATTTACGAGATTTTTTAAACTTTAAAAGAAGTAAATATTCATAAATAAATAAATAAATAAATAAATAAATAAAGATATAATATCAAATTGTAAGTAGTAAGTAGTATATAATTGTAATAATGTAATTATTATCCATTAATAAATGTTAAATTTTAAAGTATAATAATAAATATTAAAAAGATATTTTTTTAATAAAATAATATCTATTTGGATATTAAAACAATTTATTATTATTTATTACCATTATATTATAATTTCTCATTCTTTGAATTATATTTTTAAGTTTTTAATGAATTATTTTATATAACACTTAAAAAAAAAATAGTTAATAATAAATATAAAATAAAAAAATGTATTTCTCAACTTAATATAAGATTTATAAATATTTTGAGGTTTTTTTACACGTTAATAACTTGTATTATATTCTTTATGGTTATATATATTATATATTAATGTTTAATTAATACCCATAAAGAACAAACAAATAAATAAATAAATAAATAAATAAATAAATAAATAATAGTAAATTAAATAAATAAATAATAATAACTTTAATAATTAATTATAATAAAAGATAATCATACTAATCATATGATTTATATATAAATATTTTATTTTATTTTTTAATAATTTTATTTTTTTATAGGTATGAAAATTTAAAATAAACTAAAAACGAATGTCAAGTCACCTAATAAAAGAATATTAGAATTTTAATTATAAAATGGTTTTCTTTCTTTTTTTCTTTTTTTTTTTTTATGGGGTGATGTTTTAAATATGAAAAAATTTTTATATATATTAATAATTAATTATTTAAATTAAATAAAATATTTATTTATTTATTTATTTTTTACTTAGCAATTTTCTTTTATTTTCTATTCAAGTTTTCTATTCAAATTTTATTTTATTTTATGTTTTATGTTTTATATTTTATATTTTATATTTTATTATATAAAATTTTTGATATTTTTTTTATCACAATATACAATATCACAATTAAAATTTATTATTATTTTAAGTTATTGACCATAAAAATTAATTATTTTTTATTATATCATTTATTATCAATCAATTTTAATATATGTAAATCCATATAAATAATATAGATCAAAAAAATAAAATAACAAATAAATAAAATAACAAATATGTTAAGTTTCCAACTGGATTATTTTCTAATTTAAATAAGTCTACTAGGTCGAATGACTAATTATATAGTTTTTATAATTAAATAGTTTTTATAATTAAATAATATTTAAATAATAACTAAATTAATTGTAATGCAAATAACACAATATTTATTTAATAATAATAATAACACTTTAAGATTAACTTTTTAATAGTAAATTTTATTTAAAAATAAGATATTGATAATATTAATATAACTATATAATTCAGGTGTTAATAACCTTACAAAGAACATTAAATATAACTTTATGTTATGTTCTTTTATACTTTGTAAGTTTGATAATAATAATATAAAATATAATATAAAATATTAATACATTAATTTAATACATTAATTTAAAGTGATACGTTAACGTATAATATAATTAATAATTTGTAATATAATAAGTTATTAATATCGATATTAAATAGTAATAAAATTAATATATTATTCAATATAATTGAATATATATAAATAATATATATATTAAAATATATTATTAGATTATTTAAATAATCTTAAATTATAATATTTAAAATAAAATATTATAATAATAATTATTATATATAATTATTATAAAAAATTATTAATAATTATTATAATAAATAATAATATTATATATCAAAATAATTAAAATTATAAATTCTAATTTCAATTGCACTTGATGTCTTGACAAAATAAAATATTAAAAAGAAAAAAGAAAAAAAAAGATTTAAAAATATTTAATTATAAAGTCAAACCAGTTTTTATCCTGGTTGTTAAGGCGTTGTCTTAGCATACATAAGGTCTCTGGTTCGACCCCGCGGGTCTGATGTTTCCTCTATGTGGGTTTTTCATCAGGACTTGTTCGACCGCCAGGTTAAGTATTGTCCTTCCTTAATTATACCAAACTTCTTAATTTAATAATTTATTGTACTGCCTGACACTTATAGTCTTTAATATTGTTTCTTTGAGAAAATCCAACCTGTACCAATCAATAACGTAGAATAACCAAGTGAATTAGAATCACGTGACCATTGGGCTTTTCATCAGCCTTGTTTGAGGTTTGTCGGGCACCGAGAATGTGTGGCTTGCGGATATAAATTCAGCAATTATTGTACATGATTGGGAAAGCCGAAGCTGACTTTCAGTATGGCAGTCCATGAGGGACACACTACCACCTAATTATTAGGGAGTGGGCTTACTGCTTCACATTAGGGAAGGTCAAAGAAGCATACCCCGGTCATAGCAAAAAAAAAAAAAATTTAATTATAAAATTATAAAATTTTTAATTATTATTTATTATTTATTTATTCATTTATTATTTATTTATTTATTTATTTATTTATTATGTATTTATTCATTTATTATTAATTATAAAAAATTTAATTATTATTATTATTATAATTATTATTATTATTTATTTATTATTTATTTATTTATTTATTTATTATTTATTTATTTATTCATTTATTATTATTTATTATTTATTATTTATTATTATTTATTATTATTAATTATTTAGACAATTAGTAAAATTTGTATAAATAAATTAACCATCATTCTATAAATTATTATTATAAATTTTTATATTATTTTTTTTTTTTAAAAAAAAAAATAAGTAACAATCATATAATAATTTAAGAAATAAATTAATTTAAGGAATAAAATAAAATAAAATAAAAACAAATAATAATAATAATAAAAATATACAACTAAATAAGTAAATAAAATAAAAGTAAAAAATTTATTTAAGAAATAAACAACAAAAATGTCTGCTGAAGAAAAGCAAGAATTATTACCAAAAAAAGACGATGTTGAAGTCCCTTCTGAAAGACCAACTGTTCCAGTTGTTGATTATACCAGTAAAGATTTTTATGATTATTTAGGTCTCAAAAAAGTTGCTTCAATGGAAACTATTAAAAGTACTTATGCCGAATTATCTAAAAAGTAAGTAATTACTATTTTAATAGTTATCAATAATAATATTATTATATTATAATTACTTTTATTATATATTATTATTATTCAACTAAAAATAATAATAATAATAATAATATATTTTTTAATGATAATATAATAAGTAATAATCTATAAAAATAATTTTTAAATTAAAATGTAATGAAAAATAAAATAGTTTTAATTATTTGTTATTTGTATATACTTATTTAATATATATTAAATTTATATGTTTTTTTCTGTAATTATTACTTTAAGGTATAATCCAGTTACTAATCCTGATGAAATTGAGAGAGTAAATATACTATACTATACTATATTATATTATATTATATTATATTATTATGTTATAATATTACTTTTTTTTTTTATCATTTTATAACTATATATATAATTATTTTAATATAAAATAATTATATTAAATAATTAACAAATTTTTTCTTATTTTTTTTTTTCTTTTTTTTTTTTATGTTTAAATATTAATATTAATATTTTATTTTAGTATCAAGATATTTACTATTCTGGTAAAAATTTAACAAATGAACTTGTTAAAAAATTTAGTGATGATTATGGTGAAATAAGTGTTCTTCTTTACAATTTATTTTATGAGTATTTACCATATGAAACTAATTCTGCATATAAATATGTTACAATTGGTTTAATAATTGCTGCATTTTTCTTAGTGGCCTTATTCTGTGGTGTTGTAACTATACAAACAAGAATGTCTGTTTTTAGTTATAAATGGTTATATGCCTTTATACCATTCTTACTTATTACTACTATGTATTTAATTTATAGTATTTTAAAAACTTTACAAGATTTAAAAAAATCTAAATGTGAAGCTGATAAAAAGGATAAAAAGGATAAAAAGGATGAGAAGGATAAAAAGGAAAATTGTGAATGCAGTGGAGTTTTTAAGAATAACATTAGTAAAATTGTTTTATCGGGATTATTAACTTTATTCCAAATTATTTTAAGTACATACTTAGAAAATGGAAAAAAATGTTATCTTATACTTGCTTGTCTTTCATATATTGCTTTTGAAGCTATTATTCTTACTAAGAAAACATTAAGATTCTTAAAGAGTGTTGAAGCTATTAAATCTGGTAAGGAAATTGATTGCCCATCATTCCAAGATGATATCTTCTTAAAATATCTTATTGGTAAAGCAAATGCTAAATGTTCAAAGGAAGATGAAAAGAAAAAGGATTGTTCTTCATGTTTAATTGGTACTTTATGCTACTCTATATTTTACTTTGATATCTATAGAATTATTCAAGTTATTCTTTTAGGTATTTTATTTTACAAAAACCCAACATCTCATCAATCTCTTTACTTAATTCCAAGTTTCATTATTCTCTTTGCTGGTATTGCCGAAAAAATGTTAAAATCTAAAATTGGTTATATTAGTAATACTAAGGAATCTGTTATTAATTTAATAAAATTAACCATCTTTGGATTTGTATTTATAAATATGATTGTTATTGTTATAACTCTTGCATTTGGCAGTTTTTCAATTTATAGTATTGTTTTCCCATTATTATTTGAACTTATTGTAGTTGCAGGATTCCTTTTCGGCTTTTTCCCATTCGTTTTAATTTTAGAATATAAGACAAAGCATGATGAACTTGCTGTTCCATATTAATCAATAAAATAATAATAATAATAGTAAAAATAATAATAATAATAATAATAAAACAAAACAAAACAAAACAAAAAAGAAAAAAAAAAAGTAAAATAAAAATAAAACAATAATAATAATAATAAATACAAAACAAAATAAGAATAAAAATAAATAAAATAATAAAATAAAAAAAATAAATAAATAATAAAAAATAAAAATAAAAATAAAAAATAAAAGTAAAAAATAAAAATAAAATATAATAAAATATAATAATAAAATATAATAATAAAATAATAATAAAATAATTTTAATAAATAAATTATATCATCATGAATTTTTTTTTTTTTATAAAAAAAAGACACAAATTTAATATATAATATTGTTAAAACATATTTTTCTTTAAGTAATTTTTTTTTGTTTATTTATATATAAATAATTATTTAAATAGCTTAAAAAAAAAAAAAAAAAAGAAATCGTTTTTCTATTTTTTTTTTTTTTTTTTTTTTTTATATCTTTATAATTATAATTTATTAATTAAATTAAAAATTCATAATTAGAAGAAAAAAAAATTTTTTTTTTTTTAAATTATATATATAAATTATTATTATTATTATTATTATTATTATTATTTTTTTAATCTTATTGTGTTGGTGGTGGTGGTGGATGCTCAGATGGAGGTGGTGGTGCATATTCATTCATAGATTTCCAATTTTGTTGAGGATTACCATAGGTACCATATGGATTATAACTATAATAATTTTGTTGACCAGGTGCTTGACCAGGTGGTAGTGGTATGGTATTTGGTGTTGTTTGAGTAGTCGACATACCTGGAATTCTTGGTTGAGTATTATTTGCATTATTATTATTGTTATTAGCAAAAGTACCCATTCCTTTGAGTTTTATAAAGTTATAATAATATTATAATAATAATAATAATAATAATAAAACATTAATAAAAGAGTTTTTTTAATTTGTTATATTTTAGTTTAGTTTAGTTTAGTTTAGTTTATTTTATTTTAATATATATATTTATAATTTTATTAATTATATATATATATACATATAATATATTTTATAATAATAAAATAAGATTATATTATATATTCCATTTATATATATATATATATAAATAAAAATAAAAATTAGTATATATACCTGGTGGTGGTGGAACAGACCATGGAGCTGCAGGTGGTTGATACATATTATCTTGAGGTTGAGACCATGGTGGTGCAGTTGAACTTTCTGGTTTATTATTAGTTTGCCATGGTGGTCTTGAAGATCCTGAAGTAGTTGAAGTTGGTCCATAATGTCCCTATGAATAAAAGTATATTAATAATAAATATATAAATAAATTGAAATATTAAAACAAATAAAAAAAAAAAAAAAAAAAAAAAATTAACATATATAGAATTAATTTATAATTTATTATTTATTATTATTATTATTATTATTATTATTATTATTATTATTATTATTATTATTATTATTTATTTATTTATTTATTTATTTATTTATTTATTTATTTATTTATTATTATTTATTATTATTCTTATTATTATAACTTACTGTTGAAGTACTGTTAGAATTATTATTATTATTATTGCTGTTATTATTATTTGTAGAAGAAGAATAATTCATATTTGGATTAGTTTCTCCTAATTCAACCATTAAATTCATATATTCATTATTAAATTGTTGTTCTCTTTGTTGTGCAGCAGCAATTAAATCTTGATTATTACGTTGCATACAATCACTTGCTGTATGTCCAGCACCTCCACAAATACGACAAATTAAATTAATAGTGAAGTTCTTTTGATCAGGACACTCTGATTTACGATGACCACTATATATAATATTATTAGAAATTTATTATTATAAGTTATATATTTATTAATTTATTTATTTACTTATTATACTAATTTTATTTTATTTATTGCACTTGAAAAAAAATAAAAAAGATATTGTACGTTGCACCACAGTTACTACATATTTGTGTTTCATCGTCACGTAAAGTACCATTTAATGCAGCTAAAGCACGTAATTGTTGTCTTTTTAATTCATTATGTTCTTCAGGTACACTAGCAGCCTAATAAAAAATTAATTATAAAATATTAAATATTATAAAATAAAAAATAAAAATAGAAATAAAAATAAAATAAAAAAAATTAATATAATATAATATATATATATATATATATAATATATATGTTATTAATATTATAAATTTTAATTCTATTTCTTTGTAATAAAAAAGAAAAAAAAAATTAAACAAATAATTATCAATATATAAAAAATTACTTACAGTTTCAATAATTTTATTAATTAATTTTACAGCTTTAGCTATCTTCTCTTCTGAATCAGCTGTTACAAGACAATGTAAATCTTCTTCTTCACCTGGTGCTAAAACACCATCTTGTCTTGCTTTACCTTCCTTAATAGAACCTTTACCACGAATAGAAATTTTGGCACCAGATTCTGTTTCCATTTTCTTTAATGTATTACCACGAGGACCTAATAATTGACCTATGAAATTAATTTCTGGGAATTCTTTTGAAGGTATCCAAACCTAGATTATTTATTTATTTATTAATTTATTAATTTATTAATTTATTAATTTATTTAAATATTTATTTATTTATCAACAAAATAGATTATATATAAATACAATTTTTATTTTTATTTTTTTTTTTTTTTTAATACCTTTTCAACATGTTTATTTGATTTTTTATAATCAGCTGGAGGTTTAAAATCTTTGAAACGTCTTTGACCTTCCTCAATTAATTTATGTCTTTCATCTTCTAATTTTTTACGATAACGATATTCACGAGTATTTATACGTTTACCATCAGCACCATATACTGGTTCTGGTGAAGGAGATCTTTTTATTATTATTATTATTATTGTTGTTGTTGTTGTTGTTGTTGTTTTTATTATATATAATAGATAAATATTTATTATTTAGTTTTATAATAATTATTTTTATTAAATCTGAAAAAAAAAAAATTTTTTTCCCTTCCATTTTTCTTTTTCTTTTTTTTTTTTTTATTTTAAAATTACCTATTACGTTCTGGTGGTACAACATTTCCAGTACGTAGTTTTTGACTAATTTCTTCTATTCTTAAATTAACTATTATATATTAATTATTTTAATAAATATATATATAATAAAAAATGGATAAAATGAAGAAAAAAAAAAAAAAAAAAAAAAGATAATGTTAATTTCAATTACATATATATTTTTTAATTATAAATATAAATTTTTATAAAACTTACTAATATAAGAATCAATTTCATCTTTTGTTAATCTTGCTGGTAAATTAGTTGGTAAACCTGGAATATTAACTTTTACATTAGGTTCACCCCATCTTGTTCTTCTACCTCCTGTTTCTATAATAATTATATAATGAAAAAGTTTTTTTACATCAAATGGATAATATAATATAATATAATATAATATTTTAAAACATTATATATTTATAAAATTATATATAATTAATTATTTTAATTTTATAGCATTAATTTAACATCATTCTTATCATTCTTATTACTCTTACTGCTTATATTAATAAATGAAATACAAAAAAAAAAAAAAAAGCTAACCTTGCATGTTATTTTCATTTTCCTTATTCATTTCTGAATTATCCTCTTTCATATCTGGTCCTTTACCAAAAGTTCTAACTTTTCCTAAAGGAACATCATTTGAGCCCGTAACTTTAAACATGTTCAATCAATAAAATTAATGCTATTACTAATGATAATAAATACTACAAAAAATTGAACAAAAATAACTTTTTTTTTTTTTTGAAGAATAATTGATTTTTAAGATAATTGATTTAAATTAAAAAACTGATTATTTTTCTATATTAGAAAAAGATATAATAAAAAAAAATATAAATATTCTATAGTATAAGTATATATAATTATGTGTATTTTTTTTTTTTTCTTAGAGAAAAAAAAAATTATAAAAAATATGATTCAAATATATATATGAATGATAAATGAACAGATAAAAAGATAAAGAAAATGCTAATGTAACTACAATTTCATTTAAATTATATATATAATATATATTAAATAAAAGAATAAAAATACATGTATTTAGATATAGATACAATATATATATAATTAAAAAAAAAAAAGATTAATAAGTATATTGAATTATATATTTTTAGAAATTAAAATTTAAATTTGAAATTTAAATTCTATTTTTTTTTTT
Source organism: Anaeromyces robustus (assembly GCA_002104895.1). Taxonomy (NCBI): domain Eukaryota; kingdom Fungi; phylum Neocallimastigomycota; class Neocallimastigomycetes; order Neocallimastigales; family Neocallimastigaceae; genus Anaeromyces; species Anaeromyces robustus. Next base: position 84,530 of record MCFG01000003.1, read on the forward strand.
TTCATTTATTTCATTTCTTCATTTTGTAAATTTAAATATAAATATATATATAAATGTAAATCTTTTATGTTAAATGATTTATATGAGTATTATTTTTTCTTATCTTTTATTTTTATTGAATAATGCTCATTAAAAAAAAAAAAAAAATTAAATTTAAATATAATAATTGATTACAAATTTTAAAAAATTATATGACTAAAATGTCACATCTTTTTCTATAATAATATTTTAATATTATATATATATATATCCTTACTTTTATTTTTTATTTCTTTAATTTATTTACTGTAGATTCTTGCATATAGAAATAAAAAAAAAAATTTACATTTAATATTTTCACTTTTTTTATATACAAGAAATATTTTTCTTTTTCTTTTTTTATATTATTTGTAATTAATCTATTATTATTAGTTTTTTTCTTTTAATGATTATAAAAAAAATTTTTTTTAATTAATCTTTAATGATTATTTATTAAATTATATTAATAATATATATATGCTTTGTTTTTTATTATTATTAATTTTTTCCCTAATCTTTTATATTTTATGTAAATTACATTTATAATATTGATTATTGATTATAATTATACTTAATAAATGATATATGTAAAATATTATATAAAATTACATCAATAATTTATTTATAATTTTATACAAAAATCTTTAAATAATGTAAATCTATATATAAATGTTTATTAATGTTTTTTTTTTTTTCATTTCTATCTTATTTATCCTATATTGAAACAAAATATAAATATATATTTCTTTCAAAATAAACAAAATTGAATTAATAATATTAAACAATTATTTTTTTTAAATATACTAAAAAAATAATAATAATAAATAAAGATTTATTAATAATATTTTTCAAGAATAAAACCAATAAATATTAAAAACAACATCAAGAATAATAATAATAATAATGATAATGATAATTTTCGTTATTTTAATTCTTTAATTTATTTATTTATTTAAAAAAAATTAAATATATTAATTAAAACTTATAAAATAAGCATTTTATATTTTATATATATATATATATATTATTTTTATTTAATTTTTTATTTTTATTGTTATTTTTATGTTTAATTATTTTTTTACATTTTTTTTTTATTTTGTTAATTTATTATTGCATTATTTATATTATATTTTTTTATTATCTTTATAAAATTCTATAAATTAATTTTATTATATATGTATTTCTATCTTTGAGTAATAATTATTATTATATTTTTTTTTTTTTGATATTATTGTTACTGATATTTTTTTTGGAGATTTAAAAATTATAAAAAAATAATTGATTTTTCCCCTTATATTTTGTCCATTTAATTATTTAATTAATTATTGAGAAGAAAAAACACGACCACGATTTCTTAAAACATGGAAATCAGAATGAGTATTTATAGTATCCATTTTACTATATTATTATTTAAAAAAAAAATATTGAAAAAGTAAATAAAAATATTAAATTATATACAAAATTATTATAATTTTTTAATAATAATAAATAATAATGTTGTTATTATTGTAATTAATTATATACAAATATAAAAAATGTTTATTTTGAAAACATACATTTTCTTGTTGGTTTCTTCAATAGAAATATTTTCAAAATTCTTGGTTGAAGAAATTAATCCAAATAACATTATAATGATACTAACCATGCATTCTATTATTATCTGTTTTTTTTTTGAAAAGATAATATTAATCATAAAATATTTACATTGTTATAATTTCGATTAAATTATTATACTTTTTATATATATATTTTAAAAATTATATTATATTATTAGATTATAAGATTTACATCAAAAGGTAAAGATTGAGTTCCATTTTCTTGATTTCTTTGAATTCTTATTTCTATTTTTAATATATTTTTATATTAATAATAATAATAATCAAATATTAAATATTTTAATTAGTTTATAAAAATAAAATATTTATTTTATTAAGTAAAAAAAGTTATAAATAATAAATTGCTTTATTTATTATATAAAAACTTGATTGATTCTTTTTTTTTTCTTAAAAAAAAAAAAATAACTCAAAAATTATCATAAAAATTAATTATTCTAAATTTTGATTTATTTATTTTTTTATTTATTGATCATTATTGTTAAATATAATTTATAATTATAAAGCAATATACTAAAACAATAATTTATTAATGGAATAGACATTAATAATGTTTAGTTTAAAAATTTACGTTGTAAAGCAGAGTAAGAAGCATGGACTAATAATAAGATACCAATAAAACAAAGTGTGTACTTAAACATTTTCTTTTTCTTTTTCTTTTATTTTTTATATGTTTTTATTATCTTCTCTTTTTTTTTTTTTTTACTATTATTTTTTTTTTAAATATTTTTTTTTATGAAATTTTAATTTTCTTTACTTGCAGATTTGTTACTAAAGTAATTTTTTTTTTTTATTTTTATTTTATAAATTAAGTTAATATTAAATCAAAATATAATATATTATTTAATTTATCAATTTACTTCATTAATATAAATACAATATATAAATGATTTATTCTATTAAAATCTTTTCATTATTATATTAATATCACATGATAGCATTAATTTTTATGAAATTATACATTTATTTATTCTATTTTATTCTTTGGATATTACATAAAATAAATAAAAAAAAAGAATTCTCTAAAAATTAAAATATTTTTTTAGATGTAGTTTAAAAAATTACAAAATTTCAATAAACTTTTATTTTATTAAAACCATTTTTTTTTTTTTTTAAATATAAAAAGTGTACATTTGTATTGTGTTATTCATATTCATTTGGAAGTAAAATTACTATTAAATAAGTATGTAGAAAATATACCACTCTTATATATAAATATAAGGCTAATGTGGTATCTTAAGGATGAATCAACATAATAACCAAAATTCATTTAAATTGCCTAATTCAATCAAATCAGGGGACAAGAAGTTTATAAATCTAAATAAATTTTATTATCAGAGATAAAATATTTCATGTTATAAACAAATTAATAAATTTTATATATATTAAAAAACTTTGATTCCTTTATATATTAAATTTTTTTTCGTTTTTTGTTTTTTGTTTTTTTTTTTTTTTTTTTTCTGAATAATTTTAATAAAGAATGATTTTTAAAAAGAAAAAAAAAAAAAAACAATTGTTAAAATGAAAAAGAATATTATTTTATTAAATATAAAAGAGAAAAAAAAATAATATTCATATTGAAAAATTCATGATATATTTGATTCCCAAAAAGAAAAAAATTAATTAATTAATGACATAAAAAATGTTGACCAAATTTATATATATTGATATACTGTTTTTTTATATTCTTTCTCTTTTTTATCTAAATAAAATGTATTATTAAAGTAATTTTTATAATAATAAAAAAACAGTATTATAAAGATGTATTATTATTAGAAATGAAAAAAAACGATATATATAATTTTTAATTAAATATATATATATATATTTAATGATATTACTTTAAATAATAAAATATATATTATAAAATATGAATTTATTATTTCGTTATTTCATATAATAATTTTTTTTTCTTTTATAAAAAATGATGATTAATTGGTCATCTAAAACTATTCCTTTAGAAATTATATTTCATATTTGTAAATGGTTAAAAAGATCTGAACTTTATCCTTGTCTCTTAATTAATAAACAATGGCATTCAATAATATTACCTTTATATTGGAAAAATATAAGAATTTCAAATAATAAACAATGGACAAATTTTATTTGTTCTACTGCTATAGGGAAAGGAGTTGAATTGTAAATAATAATAAAAGAACTAAAATTAATATAAAATAATAATAATAATAATAATAATAATAATAATAATAATAATAATAATAATAATAATTTATTAACTAATGTTCAATATTAATTGTTATTATACCATTTATTATCAATTTTTATATATATATATTTGTTTTTATTTATTTTTTTCCCTAATATATCCAATTTACTAATAAAAGTACCAGAAATTTTTCATTTTCAGATATAAAAGAAACATCTTCTTCATTAAATATTTATGAATATAAATCTCTAGATTTTATTATAGATTCTAGATTAAATCGATTTGTTAAATTAATAGAAAGAAATAACACTAATTTAAATTCATTAGAATTTATTGGTATTCGATCTTTAACAGAAAAGAAACTTTTAGAAATATGTAAATATTGTCCACGTTTAGAAGGATTATATATACATCAATGTGGTATTAATTATTATGTAAAAGATTTCGAAAAAATTGCAAATTATTGTCGAAATTTAAAAAAATTACACTTAGGAAGAAATTCAACAGCTTCATTTATTAGTGATATACTTCTAAAAACAATCTTATTATATTTTAAAGAATTAAATGAGTTAACAATATCTTTTTCTACTATAACAGATGCATCATCTAATATATGGAATTATACAAAAAAAGGTTAATTATTATTATCATTTGAAAAAAAAAATATTTATATAATATAATAAAAATAATAACAATAATAAGAAATATTAATGTATTGAATATTTTAATATTTTTGTAAAATAATTATTTTTTCTTTTTTTCTTAAAAAAAAATACTAATATTATTGAATTATCAAATATCAATTATTATATATATTTATATATAAAATAAAATAAAATAAAAGATAATGCATTAAATCAAAACAAACAAAAAGGTTTAACTTGGCTTTCTCTTTCAGAATTAGGTTATCCAATGGAATTATTTAATTTACCTGGAAATATATCAAATGATTTATTTTGGAAAGGAATGCTTCAATCAATAGGTTCTCAATTAATGGCATTAGATATATCAGCATGTGGAAGATTTTTAAATGAACAAGTTATTTATCAAATTGAAGAAACCTGTCCAAATCTTATGGCTTTAAATCTTTCAGCTAATTATTTTGTAAAAGATGATGTTTTAAAACATCTTATACCTAAATTAACACATTTATGTCATTTACATTTATGTGCTTGTAATTTATTAACAGATAAAGCTTTAGAATATATTGGAGATTATGGACCAGCCGAATTACAATTTTTAGGCTTATGTATGAGAGGAGGAAGTTCATCTAAATTTTCAGAACAAAATTTATATAGAATGGTTACAAAATGTCCAAAATTGAAAAATATTTCATTAGGACCAGAAAATCAAGATATTAAAGATAAAATTTATAATTATTTAAAAAATAGAAGTGAACAATATTTAAATAGAGAAGATTTTACTGTGGTAATAGTAGAAGATGGTCATCATTATAAATCAAATCATCAAAATTCAAATAATTTAAAAAAAGATGATTCTAATAATAAAAAAAATAAATCACCTTCCTTAAGATCACTGCATCCTTTTCATTGCTTTTGTAAAGAATCATTTTTATTTCATAATTATTATAATTAATTAAAAATGCATGAATCATAATAGAAACTTGAAAATTAATACACTTCATTTTATACTTTATATTATATCATTTATATATTATTTATTTATTAAATTTTTATCAATCTATTTAGTTTTTTTTTTTTTTTTTTTTTTTTTTTTTTTTTTTTTTTTTTTTTTTTTTTTTTTTTTTTTTTTTTTTTTTTTTATTTCATTTTTTATTTAAAAAAAATTTTAATGTAAAATATATATAATATATATAATAGATATATAATTATAAGTAGACTATTTAAAAAAGCTATAAATAAAAATAAATATATAATTATAATCTATCTAAATAATTTATATAACATAAATTATATAACAATAATAATAATAAAAGAAATGTACATATATATATAAATATTTATTTTTATTATTTATAAATAAAAATATTTTTTAATTATCATTTATTATTATTATTATTATTATTATTATTTTATTATTTAATTTTTTTTTTTTATTTAAAAATATTAAATTCTTATTGTATATAATATGAAATATATAAAAATATAAAATGAAAATGAAAATAAGGGAAAAAATGAATACGAAAATAAATAATTAAATAAGAAAATTTCAATTCTTTATTTAACATAAAAATTAAACAGTTAAAAATCAAATTATTTAAATATTTTAATTATTCATTATATTTTAAAAATTAATAAATTTTAAAAAATTAATTATTTTTTTTTTCTTATTGTTTTTCACAAATTTTTGGATTCAATTCTTCAATATAAGTGAAATATGGTTTTATCAAATCATAATGTGTACAATTAGTAGCTATATTATTAATAAGTTCAATACCATTATTATCAATAAGAGTAATTAAAGAACTGCATATATCATTTGGATACTAATATATTAATAAGTTTTTATATTAAAAAAAAAAAAAAATAAATAAATTAATTAATCATTAATAAAATGTGTCTCATTCTCATCTTTTTTTTTTTTTTAATACAAATTTTATCTAAATAATATTATTATATTGGAACTTACATAAGCTTTGTCATAATTATATTCTTTAACAAGTACTAATTGATTTATAATATTTAAAGCGGCAACAGTATGATTAAGTTCTGTGTGAAGTTTCAAAATTTTATTAAGACAATCTACAGAATATTTATCATTAAATGAACGAATAAATGCATCAAGAGCTTCATTCTAGAATATATAATAAAATGAGAATGAAACATAATATATAATATTAATATATATAGAATTAATTATAGATGTATTTATATGGTAAAAAAAAAAAAATAAATTAATTTTTTTATTTATAATTTTACCTTATAACCTAATCTTAATGCTAAATCACCATATAATTCCCATTCCTTTGCAGATTGATAATAACAGAATTTTTTAATTAAGTATGGTTGTTTAACTTCAACTTGGAATAATGAAAATACTCTAAGATCCTAATAAAATTAATGAAATTTTAAAATAAAATATAATTATACATATTATAACAAAATTAAGTTTATAATTAATATTATTTTTTTGATTAATTTTATTTATTTATTTATTTATTTATTTATTTATTTATTTATTTATTTATTTATTTATTTATTTATTTATTTATTTATTTATTTATTTATTTATTTATTTATTTATTTATTTATTTATTTATTTATTTATTTATTTATTTATTTATTTATTTATTTATTTGTTATTTTTAGTTTGTTTATTTGTTTATTTAATTGGCTTCGATTATAATCATAATAATAATATTAATTTAATAAAATAAAATAAAATGTTAAAATGTTATATTTACCTCGTATAATACCATAAACATATTATCTAACCAACGTTCACATAAACGTTTAGAAGTTAATGCCATTTTATAAGAATGCATTCTTGGTAAATATTTTGACTATAAATATTAAAATATTTATTATTAAATAAAATATTTTATATATTATATATATTAAAAATTATTATTATCATTTTATAAAATATAGATGTAGATATAAAATATATATAAAATGAAATGATTTTTTGTAATATTTACTGGATCATCATCATCATCAATTTCATCATTTGAGCTGTTTTCATCGAAAGAAATTTTAAGATCTTCCTTACTATGTAAAGCCTCTTCATTTTCAAATTTTAATACAACCTTTGATTCATTTTTGATATTTTCTTCATTATCAAATTCTATTTTTATTCTTACTTCTTCTTCTGATTCTTCTGATTCTTTTTGTTTTTCTTGTTGATCATTTAATTTTACATTATTTATACCCTCTGTTATGGCTTTCTCTTCTTTATTTTCATTTTCAATTTCAGAAAATGGTGTAATACGAGTAGTTATAATACCATCATCACTTTTTTCTTTTTTCTTTAATGATGATTTACTTCCTTTTTTATTTAATTTATCATTAATTAAATCATTTGTTGATTCCATTAATGGTTTACTTCTTATTAAACTTTGCATTCTTTTTTTAACTTGTAATTTATTCATTTCTTTTTCTTTATTTGCTATTTTTTCTTCTGATTCAGGAGTTTTGAATTGAATATTTAATTTATATTCTTCTTCCATAATAAATACTTTAGAACGATATTGTAATAAATTATCCCAACCAACATTATTTAAAATACGAATTAAAATATTATAAGCTCTTCTAAATGTACCATGTAATCTATTACCTGGTAATTTTAAAAAGTCTGAATGAACCTATAATTAAAATATTTTATTATTAAAAATAATATTATATAAATTATGATAATTAATATAAATATATTATTATTATTATTATTATTAATTATTATTATTAATTATTATTAATTATTATTAATTATTATTAATTATTATTATTATTTATTATTATTCTCATTATTATTCTCGTTATTACTATTACTATTATTAGTATTATTAATTATTATTATTATTATTATTATTATTATTACTATTATTAATTATTATTTTTGTTATTGTTATTAATTATTAATTATTATTATTATTATAAATTATTGTCATTTTTGTCATTTTTATCACTTTTGTTTTGTCAATCACTTTTATCATTATTATTAATATTAATATAATTATTTATAATATTTATAATATTCATAATATTATTATTAAATTTACTTCTTTAAATTTATCATCTATATTATCATCAGATTCTTCTATTGAATATAAAACATTTAAGGCATGAAGTTCTGAGTGACTTATTCTTGGAATATTTTCATTATGTGGAATTCTTTTCTTTAATGGACTATTGAAATTTTTACCAGAAAGATCCTTCTTCTTATTATTAAACATTGGACATGAATTTAAAGCTTGTAATGCTTTTTCATATTCACCTAAATCAATATAAATATTAGATAATAATTCCCATGGATAAAATTCTTTAATTGAAAGTATAACTGCTTTATTAGCAACAGCAAGAGCATCCTTAAAACGTTTCTTTTCTCTAAGGAAATTTGCTTGTTCAATATAAAGCTCATATGATTGAACTCCTCCTTGAATTGTTTTATAAAGCGTTTCAATACCTTCAATTCCACGGTTACTTTCAAAATATAATTTTGCAATAACAGATCCAATTTCTGGATTTATAGTATAAATATCTTTGAAAAATCCTATAACTTTATCATATTTTTTAGCATTTGTGAAATATTTGACAATAGCTTCTGTAAGATAATTATTACATATAGTTGAATTTGAAGCTTCATCATTGTGTCCAAGATTATATTTACCAGTATCATATATAATTCTTGCAGCTCTTAAAAATTCATTTTCATCCTCTTCATTTTCAAAAATATTAACTCTTTTAATACCTGATAACATATCAAAATTATCACTACCATTTTCTATTTATTTGATTTTTTAATTATAAATATATTATAAAGTGTAATTTATCAAAAATATTAATAAATATAAGAAATGTAATAAATATTAAAATTTTATATTATTATAATTAATTTTAATGATTTATGAACATTAATTTTTGCATACTTATATATTCTTCATCATAAAGAATAGCTCTTAATACAGATGAAACATATGTTTCATTCCATAAATCTTCTCTACTAATTGGACATCTATATTTATAAAAAATTATTATTATTATTATTATTATCATTATTTTCATACTAATTTCAATAAAAGAATTTTATATTATCAATTATTTTCAATATATAAATAAATACCTTTTCTTTTCTGAATCAATCATGAAACTGTTAACACTACCTGGAATTTGAATTTCAACTCGTATATCAACTTTTGAAAATACATTATAACAACAATAAATACCATTTGAAATTTTCCAACTAGAAAGTGGAAGCCATGAACTACTTTTCGTTTCCTGCATTAAATTAAATGTATTTTTTTTTATTATTATTATTATTATTATTATTATTATTATTATTATTATTATTATTTAATATATATTAAAATGAAATCTTTATTTTATATTTATAATATACTTACAACTGAATTAACTAATTTATTGATATATGTGGCTAATGATGCTGAAGAACTATATTTATTAACAATATAACGAAAATATTTTAATTTTTTTTTATTCAACATAATAATGTATTAATAACATTTTTATTATTTAATTTTATTTAATATTATATTTAAATTACCTAGCATTAATACCCAAAACAAAATGATATGAACTTTCCTAAATTTTTTTATATTATTTTTTTTTAAAAAAAAGTAATGAAATAATAAATAAAAAAAAAATATTATTATTTATATTAAATTTTACATTAAATAATAAAAAACTAAAATGTATTATTTACATTTGCATTAATTTTATTGTTAATTTTTAAAACATAACATAAATCTGGTGGTCCTAATTCAAATATTTTATCTATTTTCATAGTTTTGATAATATTAACAATCGTAATAAAAAATAAAATTAATAATAATCAATTTTAATTTTAAATTATGTAATAATATAACAATAATACCTATGTTATTAGTTCTGGCTTTCATTGATTCTCCTATGGTTAATTCCATAAGTTCAGGAGTGTCTAAAAATATTAATTTTTTTTAAAAAAAATATTTTAATATTTCATTATATTATATTAAGGATTTTAAATACTTATTATTTTCTCATAGATATATATTTTTTAAGCATATATTAATATTTTATACTGTAAATATATATATATAATGCATATAATATTATCTTAATTTGAAATATTAATATTCTTTTATTTAAATATATTATCATTAAATGATTATTCAATACAAGTAGCTTTTTTTTAAAATATATATATATAAAAGTAAAATTTGAAGCTTATATAATTCTACAATTATATTACATATTTCTTAAATTTAAATTTTCTGGCATTTTTAAATTTTTTTGAATTAAGATTATAAAAACGATGACAAAATTAATTAATAAAACAAAAATATTGTTTCAAAATAATACCTTTTAATGTTGAAGGTGCCATTATGATTTAACTTGAATTTTAATAATTAATAATTTAAATTTCAAAAATTAAAAAAAAGTATTATTTATGATTATTATATAATATTCTGTTGAATAATATGAGATTTAAAAAATAAAAATAATATATATAAATTTATTTTTTAATTCTGCTTTAAATTAATGCTCTATACTTTATATGTATTTATTTAATGAAAAGGAATAAAATAAATACATATAAAGTGTAACCAAATATTATAATGTTTTTAAAACTATTTTTGATTTTTTTTAAATTATTTTCAATAAAAAACAATTAAAAATTTTCAAAAAAAAAAAAAAAAAAAAAAAAAAAAGACACTTCTTAATATTATTAAATAACAAATAAAGAAAAAAAAATAATTATTAAAAAAAATAATATTATATAATAATACTAAATAAAAAAATACATAATATATAATATATATAATAATATATTATTTTGTTGTATTTGATTTATTTTTTGTTATATTATATTATAATATATCATATTATTAACAGAATATATAATTCTTATTAATTTATCATTTATATATATATTAATATATATTATAATATATAAATTTAATTAATGTTCTATAGATTTAATATAAACATAGATATATATTAAATATATATTATTTTATAATTATCGAGAAATTTAATATATAATTTATATACAGAATTAATTTTAGTAATTTTTTATTATTTAATGTAATATATTGTAATACAATATAATATACTAAAAAAAATTATTTATAGTTATAATAAAATAAATAATTAAATAATTAATGCCCAATTAATCATATAAAATAAAGTTTTCATTCAAAGAATCTTCAAAATTTATAGCATTTTTTAATAGGAAACAAATCAATATTATATAAATCAATATTATATTTTATATGTTAAAAGAATAAAAATTTACAAATAATAAAAATTTATAAATATTCCTATTTAATTCAATTATTATTTCTGTTGTTAATATTACAATAAAAGCTCAAAATAATAATAATATATATATAATATATATAATATTATTATTTATCAAATTTTTGAAATATGAAAAATTTTAATAATTTTTTTTTATTTAAACTTTTCCAATATTTTGTGTAACATTTTTACATTTTATATATTTTTTTCTTTTTTTGGTAAAATTCATTTTTAATAATAAAAAATTAAACTAATTAAAAAATTATTTTTTTATGGAAAAAATTTATAATATAATATAATATATATATAATATATTATATAATATATTATATAAAAAAAAATAAACAGAATAAACAAAATTTTTATTTTTGTTTTTTTTTTAATATTCAAATTTTATATATAAAAACAATTAAAAAAAAAATATAAAAATTAAGTTTTGACTATTATCACTTCTTTGTATAAAAAGTAATTTTATTAATTAATTTAAAAAAAAAAAAAGAATGAATTTATTTTGAATTTATTAAATATTTGTTATTTTGCATATTTTGTTATTCGTGTAACAATTTTAAATAGAAAAAAAAAAGTTATTATCCATGTAAAAATATTATTAAATAAATTCCAAATTTTTTTTAAAAATGAAAATATTTCATTCTCCTATTTTTTTCTTTTTTTTTTATTTAATATTAAATTTTAATAAAGAATTTATATTATAATTTATGAAAGATTAACATCAAATATTTTTACCATATATTTATTTAACAATAATTCATAGTTAACATCTTCTGTTATTAAAATTAAAAAAGTTATTTTTTTTTTCAATCAATTATAATAGCAAATATCAATATTTTAATTTTATTTAATTTTATTATTGATGAATATTAAAACTTTTAACATACATCAACTAATTTAATAATAGTTTTAATTAATAATAATTAAAATTTATCATAATAATCGTACAAATTGTGTGCCATATACCATAAAAAAAACATAATAATAATAAAAGTGTTCTTTTTTTTTTTTTTTTTTGTTTTAAATAACATCTTAATATTTATTCATTAATATTTATAATGAAATAATATACTATAAAATTAGCATATGTAACGAAAGTAAAAAAAAAAATTTTATTTATAATTTTTCTAGTTATATTATTATTTTAATAAGTAAATTAATAATGATTATATAAAATAACCTTTTATATAAATATATTTTATTTTATTTAAAATACAATATTTAAAATATGAAATATATTTAATTTTTAATTCTTTTTAATTCTTTATAAAGATTTTCCTATTTTGTGTAACATTTTTTATTATAGATTCAATTTTTTTTTTTTTTTTTTTTTTTTTAAATTGAATGATTGTCTTTTTGTTTTTTTTAAAAAAAAAAAGTATATATACACTATATTATACAAGATATTATATTAATTATTATATTAAAAATTATAATTTTTTAATAAAAATGTTCAACTATTAAAAATAATAATTTAGATTATTAAACTTTTTAATAAATCTAAACATCATTTAGATATTAATAAAAAGGACAAAAATAATCATACTTTATTAGTTTATCCAACTAAAAATTTTCAATTTTCAAAATGAACCTATGATTAACTTTTTAATTAATCATAGTTCAAGAAATGAAGATCAAAAAATGTTATTGATATAAACTTATTTAAAAATATATTAATTTTAAATAATTTAAATATTATCAATTGCCTTTATGATAGTAAATATCTTTATATCAATAAAAAGATAAAAACTCATGTCCTTATTATATATCTTTTTAGATTCTCAATACATTATTATTAATAATTATAAATGTAACATTTTAGAAACATTAGATATTTCGTATACTAGTAATATTATTATTTATAATTATCTTGTAACTTATGCAATCAAATATGTTAATATATTATGATATTATATTTAATACTTAAAACAAAAAATATATTACATTAAATTTTTTAATACTACCTCTTTAAAATAAACAAATATATTAGAAAAAAAAAATTAAAAAATTAAAAATTTATTAATATTATTTGTAATAAACAAAAAAGTAATAAATATACAACAAAAAGGAAAATTGTTTAATTATCTTGTTATGTTTAATAATTTATACTTTATATATTATGAATTTGTAAAAAAAATTAAAATAATGCATAAAAAAAATATTTTAAATACATCAATATGCTTTTATATTAAATAATAATATATATTAAAAAAATTATTTTTATTATAAAATTTTTCTTATTTTTTTATTAATACATTTATATCAAATTAAGTTTTTGAACATTATATACAATTCACCACCTTATCTATTACTTTTAATATATATACATTAATAAATCTAAATTAACATGACCATAGATAATAAAATCATGCCAATGAAAGAGTAAGTAATTTTAGTCATAGTTCTAGCACTGCTATTTTCATCATTTTTATTTCCGTCATTCGTAGTAATAGTATCACATTTCTTTTCCTTATAACTGCCATAGAGCATTGTGAAAAAATCATATACATTACCAAAAATACTAGGAGCAACATTTTTAAGTAATGGCTCTTCTAAACTCTGACCAATAGTAACCATTCTTTTATTACATTCTTCATCTTTACAATCATTAATAATGGTTTCTTTTAAAGTATCAGAAAGATCTTTGACGTTTATATTATCAAATTCAGTAAAATTCTCAACTATAAACTTAGTGATTGGACAATTTTCATTATCTTTATTCTTACTACAATATGCTAAATAGGGAAGTTGAAGACCAGCAACCAAAGTCATATTGTTATTATCTTTTAAACATTCTGATGGAGTACTCACAATTTCAAGAAAATCTTTACATTCAGAAACATCAAATGATTTACAATAAGTTTCAACTTCTTCTTTTGATTTAAACTTAGTGAACTGAACTGCTTTTGATGCACAACTTTTATATTTTGGATAGTCTTCATCACAACCTGCTAAAACATAACCAATGGAAACTAATAATCCGAAAATAAATAAAAACTTCATTTTTATATATATATATTATAATTTTTTTAAGAAAATACCTATTAATATATTTTATTTAATTGTATTTTATGTTTTTTATGTCTTAATAAATTAAAATTTTAAAGAAATATTTTTTTGGTTAAGTATTTTTCTGTAAAATTTTTTAAAATTTTTATAAATTATTTTTCAAAAATTAGCTTTATTATTATTTAAAAAACTTAAAATACTTAAAAAAATTTAATACTTTAATTATATAAAAATGATAGGAATAATTAAAATGAAATAAAATAAAATAAAATAAAATATTTATTGTTATTTTTCGTTAATTTTTTATGTAAAAAAGTTTATTACTTTTTTTTTTTTTTTTTTTTATGATATTTTAAGTTAAAATCAAAATGATAAAACATTTATTTTATCATTTTTTTTATTTGTTAAATTTGTTTTTAGTATGTATTTTAAATTATTTAGTTTTTATATTTTATAAATACATAAATTATTAATAATATTATTTCAAAATTCTTTATAATAAATTTTGTTATATTAACGTAGTGTATTTCTTATTTTTATTATTTTTATTTATAAATTATAAATTTACCTTTTTTACTTTTTTTTTTTATTTTTTTGTTTTGAAAAAAAAAAAATTCATTTTAATATTGTTTATACAATTATTATTTAAGTTTATAAATAAATTTAAAAGGTTAAATATTTTAAATTTTAATTATAAATAAAAAATATGTGTAAAAAAATATTAAATCATCTTATAATAATATATGATGATAATAACTTTCACTGGCGCTGGAAAAGTAGAGTTAGTTACTCAAACGAAGACTTAAAAATCTTATTTATGATAAATCAATGATTTTTAATAATTCCGAATTATTAGGTGATAAAATTATGTCTATGGATTTATATAATAACATTTGTGAACAAAAGCATAAAGATAAAAACATTATTTTACCATAACCTGATTATGAATATTATTATACTCATTATATTCTAACTGGACTTAAGAATTTATTAAATACTTATAATTTTTAAATATATAATATTATATTATGATATTTTAAATTGTATATAAAATATCATAATATAATGTAAATTTAAGATTATTTTAATAATTAATAGATATCAAAATATTAATAAGTTATCCATAAAAAATAATAAAATAATTAAAAATTTATCATACAACTATATATTTATATATTAAAATTACATTTATTTATAAAACATCTGCATTTAATTTTTTAAAATTACATTTTATTTATAACACACCTATTTTTTACATATAAATATTCATACATTTATAAAAATAAATATATATATTAAAATCGTACTATTTTAGTTTATAGTCATTCTATACAATATTTTACATAATAACAAAAAAATATGTTGATATAAAATTAGTTTTTATAAATAATAAAAATAATTAATTATAACGTAATCTTTTTTTTTACTATATAATATAATATATTTAAAAATTATATTAATTATAAATCAATTATTTTTCTTATTATTTTTAATTATTAGTTTATTATTATTCACATCACTTTATAAAAGTTATTATCATCATATATTATTATAAGATGCTTAATATTTTTTGTTTAATAAAAGTTATTATCATCATATATTATTATAAGATGCTTAATATTTTTTGTTTAATAATTCATATTGTTATAATATATTAATTATGAATGTGTTGCATTTCGCAATGTTGCATTTCGCAATATGATATGGGGCGCATATTAAATTTTTGCAATGAGGCGCATAAAAAACAAATAAAGAAATGAAAAATTTTTTAACACAAATTATGAAAGCCACGTTATGAAATAAAATAAAATAGAATTTAAAAAAATTAAATAAATAAATAAAAAATATATATATAAATAAATGAATAGAAAATAAACAAATAAATAAATATTTCTTTTCTTATTAATTACTTACAAAAAAAAAAAATAAAGTAAAAAAATTAAAAAAAAAAAAATTATTATAAAATTAAATATATTTATATTATTTTTTTGATAAATGAATAATAATAAATAAAATAAAAGATAATAAATAATATAACAGTATTATATATGTATTTTTATTAAAAAGACGATAACAAATAATAAATAAAAAAAATAATATAAATTTTAGAATAAAGAAAAGAAACAAATAAATAAATATTTTTTTATTAATTACTTATTTACGAAAAAAAAAATATAAAAATAAAAATTCATTATAAAATTAAATATTTTTATAAAATTTTTTTGATTTGAAATATTAAAAAAAAAAATTCAATATTATTAAAATATTAAATAAAAAATATAATTATAAAAAAAAATATTCAAAAAATATTTAATATTATTAAATTATTAAATAAAAAAAAATATTCAAAAAATATTCAATATTATTAAATTATTAAATAAAAAAAAATATTCAAAAAATATTCAATATTAATTAAATAAAAAAATAATGAAGAAATATTCAATATTATTAAATTATTAAATAAAAAAAATATTGAAGAAATATTCAATATCATTAAATAAAAAAAAATATTGAAGAAATATTCAATATCATTAAATAAAAAAAATAAATAAAATATTATTAAAATAAAAAATATTCAATATCATTAAATAAAAAAAATAAACAAAATATTATTAAAATACTAAAAAAATATTCAATATCATTAAATAAAAAAAATAAATAAAATATTATTAAATTACTAAAAAAATATTCAATATTAAAAAAAATATTAAATATTATTATCATTAAATAAAAAAATATTATTAAATAAAAAAATATTATTAACTAAAAAAATATTATTAAATAAATAATTCTTTATATTATATTTTTATTTATTTAATTATTTATACAATTATGCGCCCCATTGCGAAATGCAACATTGCGAATTGCAACATTGCGAAATGCAACCTACAAATCTTTGTCATGCGCCCCATTGCGAAATGCAACTCTCCCATTAATTATCAATGTGTTTAAGTAATTTAATTTATGTGTTTAAGTAAATAAATAATGTAAATAAGTAAAATAATATATGTGGAAAAGTCATAATATATTCATATGATAAAAATTTATATTTTACTACGCCACATTATTTTATATAAATATGTAAAAATTTATTTCCATTAATCTATGTAATTACCTATTTATTTTAATAATAAATAAACTTAATATATATTAATAAAACTATTTATAACACATATTTAAAATATTTAACCTTTTAAATTTAATTATTTTACATCAATATATACAAGTTAATATTATCATATATTATTATAAGATGATTTAGTATTAGTATTTGTTTATACATGTTTTTTGTTTAATATTTGATATTTAAAATATTTAACCTTTTAAATTTAATTATTTTACATCAATATATACAATTTAATATTATCATCATATATTATTATGATTTAGTATTTGTTTATACATGTTTTTTGTTTAATAATTGATATTTAAAATATTTAACCTTTTAAATTTAATTATTTTACATCAATATATACAATTTAATATTATCATCATATATTATTATGATTTAGTATTTGTTTATACATGTTTTTTGTTTAATAATTGATATTTAAAATATTTAACCTTTTAAATTTAATTATTTTACATCAATATATACAAGTTAATATTATCATCATATATTATTATAGGATGATTTAGTATTTGTTTATACATGTTTTTTGTTTAATAATTGATATTTAAAATATTTAACCTTTTAAATTTAATTATTTTACATCAATATATACAATTTAATATTATCATCATATATTATTATGATTTAGTATTTGTTTATACATGTTTTTTGTTTAATAATTGATATTTAAAGTATTTAACCTTTTAAATTTAATTATTTTACATCAATATATACAAGTTAATATTATCATCATATATTATTATAGGATGATTTAGTATTTGTTTATAAATGTTTTTTGTTTAATAATTAATATTTAAAATATTAACCTTTTAAATTTAATTATAAAGTTAAATAATAATTGTTAAACAAAAAATAAATTTAAACTTAAAAAATTCATTTTAATATTTTGTATTAAATTATTATTTAAAACAAAAAAAAAAATAAATAAAAAAAAAAAGGGTAAAATTTATAATTTATAAATAAAAATAATATAATAGTTAAAAATAAGAAATACACTTCGTTAATATAACAACATCATTATAAAGCATTTTGAAATAATTGTTATCAATATATTAATTTCATTAATTTTATGTATATATATTTTGATATTTTGATATATACAAAATGTAAATATAAATAAATTAAAATACTATAAAAATATATAAATCAAAAAGTTATTATATATAAAAAAATTAAATAAAAATTTACAAATTTATTAACAATAAATATTTAAGTTTATATACATGTTTTTTATTTAACAATAAATATTTAAGTTAATACACGTTTTTTATTTAACAATAAGTATTTAAGTTAATACACGTTTTTTATTTAACAATAAATATTTAAAATATTTAACCTGTTATTAAATTTAATTATGATATTCATAAAGAAATATTAAATCTCCTTATAATAATATATGAAGATTATAACTTTTGGTGGCGCTGGAAGAATCATTTATTGTTTAACGGAAATTTAAAAAATTTTATTTATAATATATCAATTATATTATTAATAATTAGTTTATCCATCAATTTATACAATATTTAAAAAAAATGTTAATATGCAATTATTTTTTTTATAAGTAATAAAAATTTTAAATTTAATTATTAGTATTTTTTTTTTATAAAAAATAATAAGAAAAATTCTATATGACTAGTATATATATTAATATCAAGTTCAGATAATACTTAAATTGATATATATTATAAATTTAATTATTTTTTTACATAATTTTTAAATTATTTTTATTATGAATATCATTAAGAAAAATTTAATATTAAATATTTATTATTACATTTCCTTTACATCTTAATTGCATATTATTATGTTTTAATATAAATCAATTATTTATTTTTAATTTTTTTTTTTAAAAAAAAAAGTAATAAAAGTAAAATTAATTTTAAAAATGGAAGCACATGAAAATACTATGGATATTACTGATACACAATGTAATAAAGATTTAATAACATCAAAAATAATAAATAATAAACCAAAGAAAGATCCACCATCAAAAGTATCATTTATAAATCTTTTTAAGTATTCTAATGCAACTGAAAAAATAATGATTAGTTTGGGTGTAATTGGTTCAATTGGACAGGGTCTTACTATGCCATTGATGTATTTATAATTAATACATTTCTATTATATTTAATTTTATACACTTTTTTTTAAAAATAATATTAAAAAAAGATTAATTATTTATTATTATTATTATTATTATTATGATAATATATATTAATAAAAGAATTTACATTATGGGTAATTTAATTAATTTATTTATTGGCCTTGTAGTTTCTGGTAAAATAAGAGAAGCTGCAGGAGTTGATCAAGTATATATAATACTTTTAAATATAAAATATAGCCTTTTATTATTTTTAGTTTTAAATTGTAAAAAAAAAATATTAAAAAAAAATAAAAAATAAAAAATAAAAAATAAAAAATAATAATATAAAATAAAATAAAGTAAAATAAAATAAAATAAAATAAAATAAAATAAAATAAAATAAAATAAAACAAAACAAAACAAAACAAAATAAAATAAATTAAATAAAGCTTTTTAAAATAAATATCATTCTCTAATCAATCAATTAATGTTAATAGGATGATAAGACCCCTATAGAGGAATTGTATATAAAAATTGCAATGAATTTAATTAGCGCTATTATTTCTGGTTTAGATACAAGTAGTTTTCAAGTTCCTTCAGGTATGACAGAAAAGGAAATGATGGATCTAATGATAACTTTATATAAATCTGTATAAAATTATTTTATTTATAATACATTTAATGGTGAAAATGATAAAAAAATTATAAAAAAAATATTAATAATTGTTTTAATAATATGTTGATGTTTTATTTAAAAAAATAAATTATTAATTTTCTAATATTTTAAATAATATATTTATATATCATTTTTATATATTGTATATAATATAAAATATTTTATTAATATTAAAAAAAATAAAATAAAATAAAAAAAAAAAAAGACCGAGGATTATTGGAAAGAATTTTATAAATATATGTTGTATCTTGGTTTAATCGCTCTATTTTCATTTGTAACTTCATTTATTATGGATACATTTTTTACTATTTCAGCAACACGTCAAGTTAGTAGAATAAGATCTTATGCATTTAAATCTATGATTAGTCAAGAAATTTCATGGCATGAAAAAACAAGTCCAGGTGAATTAGTTTCACGTATTATTAATGATTCTATATTAATTGAAAATGGTATAAGTATTAAATTGGGAACTGTCATTCAAAGTATTGTTACTTTTATTGTATGTTTCATTTCAGCTTTTATATCAGGTTGGAAATTATCATTAGCTATGTCAATAATTATTCCAATAAATCTTTTTTTAGTTCTATGTATGACAATAATTTCCAAAAAATATACAAAGAAAGTACAAGATGCTTATGCAAAATTAGGAAGTATTGCTCAAGAAGCTTTTTCTCAAATTAGAACAATTGTTTCATTTGGAACGGAACAAAAAGAGATTGATCGTTACAATGAAAGTTTAATACCAACAAAAAAATATGGTATTATAAAGGGACATACAACTGGTATTATTCTTGGTTTAGTATATGGAATTATGTATGGATCATTTTCAATTGCTTTTATTTACGGTACTCGTCTTATTCAGGATAATGAAATGAGATATGGTGATGTACTAATTGTATTTATGGGTATCATGATAGGTACAATTATGTTATCAAGTATTAGTGCTGATTTAAATGTGTTCAGTGAAGCGACAACTGCTGCCACTGTTCTTTTCGATATTATTGAAAAAAAACCACAAATTAATTTGGATGATGGTTTAATCTCAGATACGCCAGTGAATGGTTGCATTGAATTTAAAGATGTTCATTTCAGTTATCAATCTCGTCCAGATATTGAAATATTGAAAGGTATTTCTTTTAAATGTTTACCAGGTCAAACTGTAGCATTTGTTGGTGCTTCTGGTTCTGGTAAAACTACATTAATTCAACTTTTAGAAAGATTTTATGATAAAAATAGTGGAAGAATTTTAATTGATGGAAAAGATATTGAAGACTATAATGTTGAGTGGCTTCGTTCTCAAATTGGCTTAGTTTCACAAGAGCCAACTTTATTTGATACTTCTATTGCGAAAAATATAGCAATTAATTCACCAAATGCCACTCAAGAACAAATTGAAGAAGCTGCAAAATTAGCCAATGCTCATGACTTTATTTTAAAATTATCAAATGGGTATGAAACTAGTCCTGGTGAAAGAGGATTGCAATTAAGCGGTGGTCAAAAACAACGTATTTGTATTGCGCGTGCTTTAATTAATAATCCAAAAATTTTACTATTAGATGAAGCTACATCTGCCTTAGATAATAAATCCGAAAAAGTTGTACAAGATGCTTTGGATTCAGCTGTTTCTGGAAGAACAACATTAATTATTGCTCACCGTTTATCTACAATTAAAAATGCAGATTTAATTATTGTTATTGAAAATGGTACTATTATTGAATCAGGTACTCATGAAGAATTAATGAAATTAGAACAATATTACTATAATTTAGTAAAAAAACAAGAAATAAAAGTTAATAAGGAAGAAGAAGAAGAAGATGATGATGATGAAGATGATGAAGATGAAGAAGAAAAAAAAGAAAAAAATGAAAATAATGGAAAAGAAGAAAAGAAAGGGGAAAAGAAAACTAATATTAATATTATTCCAGAAAATAAAATAATAAAAACTTCAATACTATTTCAGAGTGAAAATTCTGTATTAAATCGTATTGGTTCATCATTTATATCTCTTAATAAAAGTACTAGTGTATTCAGTAAAATAAATAGTAATGAAAAATTTTCTAAAAGATATAATTTAAAAAATATACCATGGAAAAGATTTTTTAATTATAATAGACCCTATTGGTTATCAAATTTTCTTGGTTTTATTGGAGCATTTTTTAATGGTGGTATTAAGCCAGCTTTTGCATTTATTTTTTCATCTGCTCTTAATACCTTTACTAAACAAGGTGATGCATTAATTGATGGTGGTTTATTCTGGGGTTTAATGTTTATTATATTAGGTATAACAAATTTTTTTTCATTTTATTTTAATATTGGTGGATTTATTATTGCTGGAGAATACTTATCTTATGATTTACGTAAAAAAATGTATAATAATATAATTCGTCAAGAAGTTGGATTTTTTGATACTAATGATATAGGTGATGGTTCAGAAGAGGTAGATGAAAAAGGTTCAAACCATATCGTTAGAAGTACTGGTACTTTAACTGCGAAATTATCAACTGAGGCTAGTTTTGTACATGGTTTAAATATAGGTCTTGGTCAAATTTTCCAACAAATTGTTACTATTGTATGTGGTTTTGGAATAGCATTTTTCAATGGATGGAAATTAACTTTAATTCTTTTAATAACTGTACCTTTCCTTTTTTTAGGTTCTGCTCTTAAAATAAAAGTTTTTGAAACAAAGAATAAAGATAATAGAATTATTTTTGAAAATAGTTCCAAAGTAGTTACTGAAGCTGTTGCTAATATCAAAACAGTATATGCTTTAAATTTATCTAAATACTTTATAAATTTATATAATGAAAAATTGAATGAACCGTTGAAACGACTTGAACGAAAAACTTATATAAGTTCTATTGGAACGGGTTATAGTAATGCTATTCCTTTTATTGCTTATATTCTTGGTTTTTGGGTTGGTTCTATATTTATTGAAAATGGTGAAATGGAATTTGATAAAGTATTTAAAGTTTTAATGGCTATTGTTTTAACTGCTATGGCTGTTGGAGAAAGTAGTTCTGTTGTAGGAGAAATTCAAAAGTCTGTCGAAGCTTTCATACATGTTATAGAAATTATTGATCGTGTTCCTAAAATTAATGCTAGTGAAACAAAAGGTATCAAAAAGGAATCAGAAAATTTTAAAAGTGATGTTGAATTCAGTGGAATTCGATTCCGTTATCCATTACGTCCAAAAGTAACTGTTATAAATATGGGAAATAAAAAAATTAAAATTCCTTCTGGTAAAATGTGCGCATTTGTTGGGGCTTCTGGAAGTGGTAAAAGTACAATGATTGGTTTATTACCTCGTTGGTATGATGCTGCACATGGTTCTGTTAAAGTAGATGACATTGAAAATAAAGATTATAATGTGAAATGGTTACGTGAGCAAATTGGTATAGTTAATCAAGAGCCTTGTCTTTTCAATATTTCAATAAAAGAAAATATTAAATATGGTAAACAAGATGCAACAGATGAAGAAGTTTATGAAGCTGCAAAAAAGGCTAATATACATGATTTTATTATGTCACTTCCTGATAAATATAATACACTTGTTGGAGGTATAGGAACATCACAAATGAGTGGTGGTCAAAAACAACGTATAGCTATTGCTCGTGCTATTATACGTAATCCAAAAATTTTATTATTAGATGAAGCTACTTCTGCTTTAGATGCTGAATCTGAATTAATAGTTCAAAAGGCGTTAGAAAATATATCTGAAAATCATACAACTATTATTATTGCTCATCGTTTATCAACTATTAAAGATGCTGATTATATTTGTGTCTTTAAAGATGGACATATTATTGAAATGGGTAATCATCAAGAGCTTATGGAAAAGAAAGGTGAATATTATAATATGGTATTAGCTGGTGATGGAAAATAATACAACTGAAAATAATATTTCATCTTAATGTGAAAAAATTAAAAATGAAATTTTATTTTAGTTATAGAGAGTAGTATTTATTATACAAAATAATTTTAATAACTGTAATTGATGTATATTAATATTAAAAAAATAATTACATAAAAAATAATATAAATTAAAGAATTATTAAGGGACATATATATAGTAGAATTATAATAATATATAATAATATAATAAAGAAATTTTTAATTTTTAAATTTTTAATAGATTTAGGTAATTTTTAAAAAAATATAAATATCATAACAAAAAAAATAAAGTCAAAAAATATTCATTGAAAATAAAAATTTAATTTAAAAAAACCTTTGAATTTTTTTTTTTTTACTTTTAAGTTTTTTTCTTTATGTAATGATAATAATAATAATAATAATAATAATAATAATAATAATAATAATAATAATAATAATAATAATAATAATAATAATAATAATAATAATAATAATAATAATAATAATAATAATAATAATAATAATAATAATAATAATAATAATAATAATAATAATAATAATAATAATAATAATAATAATAATAATAATAATAATAATAATAATAATAATAATAATAATAATAATAATAATAATAATAATAATAATAATAATAATAATAATAATAATAATAATAATAATAATAATAATAATAATAATAATAATAATAATAATAATAATAATAATAATAATAATAATAATAATAATAATAATAATAATAATAATAATAATAATAATAATAATAATAGTAATAATAATAATTAAAAATGGAAACGTCGAATACAAGATTAACATAAGAAATAAATAATATTAGTATTATTATAATTTATTATTATTTATTTATTTATTATTATTATTGTTATTACTATTATTATTATTACTATTTATTATTATATATTTATTATTTATTTATTATTATTATTGTTATTACTATTATTATTATTACTATTTATTATTATATATTTATTATTTATTTATTATTATTATTGTTATTACTATTATTATTATTATTACTATTTATTATTATATATTTATTATTTATTTATTAAATTATTATTATTATTATAATTATTAATTATTGTCGGTTTTGTCATTTTTATCATTTTGTTTTGTTAATCATTATTATCATTATTATTAATATTAATAATATAATTATTTATAATATTTATAATATTCATAATAATATTATTAAATTTACTTCTTTAAATTTATCATCTATATTATCATCAGATTCTTCTATTGAATATAAAATGTTTAAGGCATGAAGTTCTGAGTGATTTATTCTTGGAATATTATCATTATGTAGAATTCTTTTCTCTAATAGACTATTGAAATTTTTACTAGAAGAATCCTTCTTTTTATTATTAAACATTGGAGATGAATTTAAAGTTTGTAATGCTTTTTCATATTCACTTAAATCAATATAAATATTAGTCAATAATTCCCATGGATAAGATTCATTAACTAAAAGTATAACACCTTTTTTAGAAACATACAACGTTTCTTTTCTTTAAGGAAATTTGGTTGTTTAATATAAATCTCATATGATTGAACTCCTCCTTGAACTGTTTTATAAAGCATTTCAATACCTTCACTTCCACGATTACTTTCAAAATATAATTTTGCAATAACAGATCCAATTTCTGGATTTATATTATAAATTTTTTTGAAAAATCCTATAACTTTATCATATTTTTTAGCATTTGTGAAATATTTGACAATAGCTTCTGTAAGATAATTATTACATATAGTTGAATTTGAAGCTTCATCATTATGCCCAAGATTATATTTATCAGTATGCTCAAAGTAATAATAATATATATAATATATATATAATGTTATTTTTCAAATTTTTGTGTAACATTTTTACATTTAATATATTTTTTTTCTTTTTTGGTAAATTTCATTTTTTATAAACAAAAATAAACTAATTAAAAAATAATTTTTTAATGGAAAATTTATAATATATATAATATAATATTTTTATTATATATTAACTATATTATATAGAAAAATAAACGAAATAAACAAAATTTTTTTGTTTTTTTTTTTACTTTCTGTAAAAAAAAAAGAATAATAAAAATAAAATTTATTTTATAAAAGAATATAGAATATTCAAATTTTTATATAAAAATAATTAAAAAAATATAAAAATTAAATTTTGACTATTATTACTTTTTTGAATAAAAAGTAATTTTATTAATTAATTGAAAAAAAAAAAAAGAATGAATTAATTTTGAATTTATTAAATATTTGTCATTTTGCATATTTTATATTATTTGTGTAATATCTTTAAATAAAAAAGAGTTTTTTATCCATGTAACAAAATTTATTAGATAAATTCCTATTTTCTTTTTCTTTTTCTTTTTCTTTTTCTTTTCTTTTTTTTTTTTTTTTTTTTTTTATTTAATACTAAATTTTGATAAAGAACTTATATTATAATTTATGGAAGATTAACATCAAATATTTTTAAAGAATTTATATTATAATTTATGGAAGATTAACATCAAATATTTTTATTAAACGTTTATTTAACAATAATTCATAGTTAACATCTTCTGTTACTAAAATTAAAAAAGTTTTACTACTTTTATTAAAAAAATATATGAAATATAATTAATTTTTAATTTCTTTATAAAGATTTTCCTATTTTGTGTAACACTTTTTAAAGATTAATTTTTTATAAATTGAATGATTGTCTTTTTTTTTCTTTTAAAAAAATGATATATATTTTATTAATTATGGCGCTATATCATACAATATTTTATATTAATTATTATATTAAAAATAAAAAATTTTTAATAAAAAATGAGTAAAGCTTAATACTCTTACAGTTAGAATATAAATATAAATGTAATTGTCTTTTTTTTTCTTTCAATTGCTTTCTCAACTATAATATAGTGGTCGTAATGGATAATGAAACTATAGATGTTATAAATAAAAAGATTATTGATTTAATTGAACAAAACAAAAGTGTAGAAGAATTAAATAATTATCTACAGAAAAATAAGGTATCTTTGGAATCTTTGAAAAATTCAAGTGATGATTTTTTTTTTAAATCCATGAATAAAATCTCATTTGAAATGATAGATTTTATTATAAATAATTATAAATTTAAAAATCTTAAAAATTATATTTATAATGCAATTTTTAATGGTAATTTTCGTTTGGCGGAATATTTGATGAAATATGGTGAAGATATAAATCAAATTTTATCTTCTTATTATGAATTTAAAACAATAGTTAATAATAAAAATGCAAAATTTATTATAGCAAAGAACTATAATATTTCAACTTCTTTTGTATATAATTTAATAAAAGATAATTTAAATTTCTTTTTGGAATCAGTTTTTAAATACTATATATTTGATAATCATTTTATTGTAAATTTATTAACTATTTACAAAAATAAAAAATCTTTATCAATTCAACAATTAAAAAATATCATTAACCAAGAGAATAGTAAAATACTTATTGATAAATCTATGTATAAAATTGCAATAGATAATAATAATTATGAAGCTTTTAATATTCTATATGAAAATGATAATAGACATAAAGATATTATTTTAAAAGATTTTTTTAGCATATATAATGAAAGTAATGAAGATGTAAAAGGAAAAATTTTAAATAAAATTAATAATAGAGAATTGAACATTAATATTGATATTGAAACATTGCCAAAAATTAACAGTAATAAAAATAACAAGAATGACTATTTTTGTTATTTTGAACAAATAAAATTATTAATTGAAAAAGAAAATTTTATTGAGATTAGAAATTTCATTAAAGAAAATCCAATTGAGTTTAATCAGTTTGGAAGTAAAGCATTTATTGATATATTAAATTATTTAATTAATAAAAAAGTTTCTTTACAATTGATGAATACTTTTATTCAAGAATATTCATGGGAAAATTTAAATGATATTAATATAAAAGATTCAAATCCATTTTATTATACAATTTCTCAAAATCACTGTAGCGTTTTTGACCTGTTGTTAAAGAAGAATTCAAATATATTACAAAGCGATATACTTTATGATTTATATAAGGAGAATAAACTTAATAATAAAAATATGAAGTATATAACAAATAATAATTTTGAAGTATCTTTAAATACAATAGGTCAATTAATTATAGATAATAAACTCACATTATTAAATAATATTTTTAAAAATTATATATTTAATAACCTTTTTATAAAAAAATTATTATTTATATATAAATTTAGAACTCCTTTATCAAATCAACAATTAAAAACTAAAATTTCATATGAAAAAAGTAAAATTATTTTTAATAAATCTATATATAAAATAGCATTGGATAGAGATAACTATGAAGCAGTACAATTATTATATAATAATGATTATAGAAAGAATGAAATTATATTAAATGAACTATTTCACTTATTGGAAAAAGATGAAAGAAAGCAGCGCAATAAAAAAATATTACAATTTTTCAATAATATTAATCAAGGAAAATTAAATATACAAATGGATCATCAATTTATAAATAATTTACAAAATTGTGAAAAAATTAGAAAAGATTTAATAGAAATAGTTAATTTGGATGACACTATAGAATTAAACAATTATATAATAAAAAATGACATATCGTTATCTTTTTTTAATAATGAAAGTTTTGATATATTAATATATGCTATTGAAAATGATATATCATTTTCGGTAATAAAGTACCTTCAAAAATCTTATTCTTGCTTAAATTATATCATTTATGATGAAAAATCACAAAAATATATATCACCAATTATATGTGCACTTTTACATAAAAGATATTCTATTGTGTCATTATTATTGAAAAATGGAAGTGATATTAATTATAAAGTAAGTGATTCAGATACAAAAGAAGAAAAAATTTATTATCAAAATTTTATTAATTATAAAAATATTAAATATATATTAAATCTTGGTTTTAAAGTAACTTCAAATATGTTAACGGAATTGATTAAAAATAATCAAAATGATCTTTTGAAGATTATTTTTAATTATTATATTTTTGATAATAATTTTATTTTAAAATTATTATCTATTTATAATCAAAATGTTCCATTAACTGAAAAACAATTAAATAATATTATATATAATGAAAAGCATAAAATCATCATTAAATATGAATGGTATTATGAAGCTATATGTAATAATAATAATGAAGCTTTAAAATTATTTTTAAACCATATTAATGATAAACAAGAATTTTTTTTCGATAAAACTAAAAATTATGAATTATTAAAATTAGCAATTAGACAAAATAATTTTTCCTTTGTTGAAAAATTTATAACTTTTAGTGAAGAGGAATGTAATAAATTTGATATGGAAGAATTATTATCTGATAGATTTATATTTTCATTAGGAGATAATCGTATAAAAATTTTAAAATTTTTGATTGAAAAATTATTAAATAATAAATGGTTTGATTTTAAAAAAAATAAAATTGGAAACTTTATATATATGGATGGCCGTATTACTAAAGTTATAATTGAATTCATGATTTCTTTAATTGAAAATTCTTTTAATCATTCAACATTTAATTTTGAATATATTGATTTTGATAATAATTTATTTACATTAATACAGTATGGTAATTATAACTTAATAAATTTATTTCTTCAAAAATCTTTAAAACATTCAAGTTTTAATTTTCAAATTATTAATTTTGAAAAAATAATTTCATACCTTATGGATGATTCTATACGTTACTATTATATCATTTTACACTCTTTTAGAATGAAATTAATAAAATTTTTTATTGAGAATTCTTTGGAACATCCATCATTTAATTTTAATAAAATTCATTTTGAAAATGCTTTATTAAAAATAAATCAATGTAATGATTTAAGTATAATGAAACTTTTTATAGAAAAATCATTTCATCATAAAACATTTGATATCAATAAAATTGACATTAAAAAAGTGTTAATAACTTTAAAGAATACAGATTTTGATATTAAAATTTTAAAACTTTTTATTAATAATTTATTTAAGAGTAATTTCAATATTAATTATAGGCATATTACTGATATTTTAAAAGTATTAATTAAAATAGATAATCATGATTTAACGAAAACTATTATCGATACTATATTTAATAATGAAACATTTAATATTAATGGAAATATTGGTATTAAAACTATTTTATTAACGACAAAGTATTTAGATAATAATAATATTTCTGAATTTTTTATTGAAAAAGCATTAAGTAATGAAACATTAGAATATAATGCTTTAACTATAGAAGAAATATTTTTAGCTATCAGTAAAATTAATAACATTAATTTGAATATATTTATAATTGAAACAATTACAAAAATTCAACCAGAATTTAATTATAATTTTAAAGATATTAATTATGAAAAAATTTTAATTTCTGTTATATATAATAATAATTTATATTTGTTGAATTTTATTTTTGAAAAATTATTTGTTCATAAATATGATAGAATGAATTTTAATTTTGAAAAGATTTTATTGTGCGCTAGTTATATAGATAATCTCGATGCTTTAACAATAATAATTGAAAAAATGTTAGATTTGACTTCATTGAAATCATTGAAAAATATAAATCAAATAGATTTTTCAGTAATTGAAAATATAAATGATATTCAATATTTATCATTAATACTTAATACTTTTATAAAACTTAATAATTTATCATTAATAAAATATTTATTAGAAGATAGCCAATTAAAAACTAAAATTAATATTAATATTAATATGAAAGATAAAAATAATGAATACCCCTTAATTGTTTCATGTAATATTGTAAAATATAATCATCAATCATTAAAAATATTTAAATATTTATTTGAACATAATGCAAATTATAATGTAAAAGATATTAATGGTATGTCATTATTTTTCATAGCACTAAAAAATGGAAACTACTCTATCATTAATTATTTATTAAAGTATATAAAGATATCCGATGAATTAGATAATAATTGTCTAATCATTAAATCATCATTATCATCACCTCTTATTAAAGCTATTTATCAAAATGATATGAATATGGTTAAAAGTTTAATTCAAAATAATAGAAATGGTAAATTTAATGATAAGATAAATTTTAAAGAATATTACTTTACACCATTAATTCTTTCATATTTATTAGATTATCAAGATATTTATAAATTTTTATTAAATTATTTTGATATTAATGAAATAGATTATTATGGTTATAATATTTTACATTATGCTATATTAAAGGAAGATATAGAGACTATTAAAAATTTAATAAATTCAGAAATTGAAGTGAATTATAAAAATAATAATCATTATAATATGAATGGTCACTCTGCTATAGATATATCAATTGTAATAAAGAATAAAGAAATAATTAATATTTTATTGAATTCTAAAAACGTATTAATAAATAAATTGAATAAACAACAAGAAACACCATTTACTGTTTTATTGAAAAGTAATAATTATTCTATTGATGAAAAAATTAATTTAATGAATCATTTCATTCAGAAGGGTTCATCTACTGATATTTATGATAAAAATGTAAAGAAAATATTGGATTATATTTTAGAAAAAGAAAGTTCTCTTCCTCTTTTTAAATTACTTGTTGAAAATAATACAAAATTTATTAATGATAATGACAATAACAATGACAGAAATTCTGATCATTCTTTATTAAATTATGCAATTAAATATGGAAAAATTAATGTCTTTGAATATCTAGTAAAAATGAATAAAAGATTATTTACAAACGAATTTATTTATAAAATAATTAATGAAAAAAGATTAGATTTAATTAAATTATTAATTCCACATTATATTGATATTAATAATAAGGATAATAATGATAAAACATTCCTAACTTATGCTATAGAAAAAGAAAATGAAGAAATTATAAAATATTTATTAGATCAAGGTTGTAATATTCATTGTATAAATGATGGTTTAATAAGAACAATTATAGAAAAAGATGATTTAAATATTATAAAATTATTAATTCCAAAATATATTGATGTTAATAAAAAAGACAAAAATAATGAAACACCTTTAATTTATGCCCTCCAAATGAAAAATAAAAAAATGATTCGTTATTTAGTTGAATCAGGAGCCAATGTCAATGTCATTAATAAAAATATGTATTTGCTTGAGTCATTGAATGAAGATCATCTCTACGATATATTAAAATTTTTAATAGACCATAATTTTGATATTAATCTTGAAAATGAACGTAATGAAAATCCATTATCTATGTCATTTTCTACATTTTATATGACATCACTATTTAAAGTTTTAATTAAATGCAATGCTGATTTAAATTATATTAATGATAAAATTCGTTTTATAGATTCAATCATAGAATATCATCCAGATATATTAAAATATGTACTTAAAAATAAAAGTGTAAATACCATCTTAAAAGAAATTATATCCAATGATCATAAATCAATATTAGAAACATTGATTAATAATAATTTAAATATAGATATGAAATACGAAGATGGTAAAACACTTTTACTTTATTCCTTGGAGGAAAGGTGTATTAATATAATTAATCTTTTAATTAGTTATGGAGTTAGCATTCAATCATTAAATAATGAAATTATTAAAGAAATTATTTTTGAAGGAAAACTAGATATATTAAAATATTTAATAACAAAAAATATTTATTTATTGACAAGAAAGAATGAAAACCTCAATACCATATTTATTATTGATAATGAAAAATTAACCGAAATTCAATATTTAATAGATTGTGGGGTTGAAGTTATTAAATCACAAATATTTAATAATAGTATTGAAATTATTGACAATATCATTGAAAAAAAAAATAATTTAGAATTTATAAAATTAATGATACCAAAATATATTGAAGTTGATATAAAAGATGAAGATGGATATACCCCATTAATTTATAGTATACAATCTCAAAATTATTCAATAGTAAAATATTTAATGGAAAATGGTGCATCAATAGAACCTATTAATCAAAATATAGAAATATTACGTTCAACTATTGAAAATAATAATTTAGATTTATTAAACTATTTAGTAGAACATCATTTAGATATTAATGAAAAGGACAAAAATAACCATACTTTATTAGTTTATGCAATTAATTTTCAGAATGAATCTATGATTAACTTTTTAATTAATCATGGTTCAAGAATTGATGATCTAAAAAATATTATTATTGATATGAACTTATTTAAAAATATATTAATTTTAGATAATGTAAATATCATCAATTGCCTTTATGATAATAAATATTTTGATATCAATCAAAAAGATGAAGCTCATGAATCTTTATTAACTTATGCTATCAAATATGGTAACAAAAATAGTAGTAACACTGAAAAAATTATGAATTATTTGGTTGAAAGAGGAATAAATATAAATAATAATAATAATCATAATAATAATAATAATAATCATAATAATAATAATAATGAAAATAATAATGAAAATAATAATAATAATAATAATAATAATAATAATAATAATAATAATAATCATAATAATCATAATAATAATAATACTGAAAATGAGGAAATACTTTTAATTAATGCTATCAAAAATAGAAATGTAAATGCTATAAAGTATTTACTTAATCATGGTGCTGAAATTAATTGTTACAATTATTTAAATGAAACAATTATTGATGTTAATAAAGAATATAATGATAATGAAGAATATAAAAGTTATTTTAATGAAATTAAACAACTTTTTGATGATTATATTAAAAAAAGTAAAGATAAGAATATGGTATTAATGTATGGATTTAATACTCAAAATGAATCTTTGATAAGAGATTTAATTGATAATGATAATGTGGATATCAATATTATTAATAAAAATATTAAACTTATTGAACCTATTATAAATAAAAATAATTTATCATTATTAAATTATTTAGTTGATCATCATTTAAATGTTAATAGTGAGGATGAAGAGGGTAATACTCCATTAGCCTATGCAATTTTATCACAAAATAAGCCAATAATAAAATATTTAATAAATAAGGGTGGAAATATTGATAATATTAATAATAATAATATTAAAGTAATTTATCCTATTATTGATAGTAATAATATTGATTTATTACAATATTTAATTGATAATCATTTAGATATTAATAAGAAAAATTTTCAAAGTGAAGAAACTCCTCTAATAATATATACTATTAAATCTGAGAATAAAACAATAATTGAATATTTAATTGAACATGGTGCCAATATAAATAATATAAATAATATAACAATTGATATATCCTTAGCTAAAAAAATTGTCAATTTAAATAATATTAATTTATTAAACTTATTAACAAATAATAATTATAATATAGATCAAAAAGACGAGAATTATGAATCACTTATAGTTTATGCTATTAAATCCAAACATTCACTTGAAATAATAAAGTTTTTACTTGAATATGCTAATAATAATTTTGATTCATATGTTCTTTTAAGTGAAGCGACAAAATTAAATAATGAAGAACTTGTTAAATATTTAATAGAGTGTAAAGGTGTAGAGATAGATCCTTATATTTTGATTTTAGCTATAAAGAATAATTATGAAAATTTGGTAAAATATATGGTAGAACATGGTGCTGATATTGAAAAATGTCAAAGATTTCAGGATATACCTATTAATTGTGCCATTCAAAATAAAAATGAAGAATTAATAAAATATTTAGTAGAGCATGGTGCTGATGTTAATGTTCATGAATATATGTATGAGGATAAACCTATTATTTTGGCAGTTGAAAGTAATAATATATCTATTGTAAAATATTTATTAGACTGTGGAGCAAATGTAAATTCTAAAACATGGTATAAAAAAAATACACCTTTAGTTACAGCTTTAAAAAATAATAATGAAGAATTAGCAAGATTTTTAATTGATCGTGGAGCAGATGTAAATTTAGAAAGTAATGATCATTGTGAAACTCCATTAAGTATAGTCATTAAAAATAATAAGGAATCATTCATAAAGTATTTAATTTATCGAGGAGCCGATGTAAATTTAGAAGATAGAGAAGGAAAAACTCCTTTAATTTATGCCATAGAAGGAGGAAATTTAGATATAATAAAATATTTAATGGATCATGGTGCGAATATTAATTGTCAAAAGAAAACCAATCGTTATGGATATATACCTATTTGGCCGCCTTTATTATCTGCTATTAATCATTATAATGAATCTATAATAAAATATTTAATCTATTGTGGAGCCGATGTGAATTTCTGTAATGATCGTTTTGAAACTCCTTTAATAACTTTAATTATTAATCGTCATCATAATATGATTGAATATTTAATTAATAGTGGAGCCGATATTAATAAAGTGGGTCAAAAAGGTAATACTGCATTATATTATGCTATTGATCAAAATGATTTATTCTTATCAAAATTTTTAATTGATAAAGGAGCCAATGTTAATGAAATAACTCATGATAATGTATCTTTATTAAATTTAGCAATTATTAAAGGAAATATAGAAATCATAAAATACATTATTGATCATGGTGGAAAAATCAATCAAACAGAAGAGGAGGATACCTTATTATATAAAGCACCATTATTAGATGCTATAAATCAAAATAATTTGAATGTTATTGAATATTTAATTCAACATGGTGCAGAGATTAATGAAAAAAATCATAAGGATGATCATCATACACCATTAACTTTAGCTGTCCATCAAAACAAAATAAATATAGTAAGATATTTACTTAATCATGGTGCGGATATTAATCAAAAAGGAAAATATAATACTCCTTTAGTTTGGGCTATTGGAAATAATAATGATAATATGATAAAATATTTAATAGATAATGGTGCAAATATTCATGATGATGATGATAATGATAATAATGATGGATTTAATTGTTTAATTTCAGCCATTAAAAATAATAATTTAAATATTGTAAAATATTTAATTGATAATGGTGTTAATATGAATAAAAAAAATGAAGCAGGTTGTACTCCATTAATTATTGCTATTATAAACAATAATGAAAGTATGGTAAAATATTTAATTGATGAAGGTGCTAATGTTAATATGGAAGGAAAACCCGATAGCATAGATAATAAATATGAAAATTATATTTTAACACCGTTAATATGGGGTGTAATTAAAGGAAATTATTATATAATTAAATATTTAATTCAACATGGAGCGAATATTAATCAAAGTATTAAACATAACCTTTTTAATTATAAACGTAATAAAAATATTCATACTTCATTAATATGGGCCATTCAATTAAAATATAAAGTTATAATAGAATTATTAATAGAATCTGGAGCTAATGGTAATGAAGGTATTTTAAATGATAAAACACCATTAATGTTAGCTATTCAATATGAAAATCTAGAACTTATAAAATATTTAATAAATCATGGAGTTAATATTAATGGAGAAAGTAGAAAGGGAACACCATTAACTTGTGCAATTGAAACAAAGAATGATATTATCATTAAATATTTAATTAAAAATGGAGCAGATATTAATAAAGGAGGTAAAAAGGGAGGTTCTAGAGGTACACCATTAACAACAGCAATTTTTAATAATAATAAAGATTTAATAAATTATTTAATTATTAAATGTAAAGCTGATATTAATAAGGAAGGAGAAACTGGTACACCTTTAACAGCAGCCATTGAAATTGGTGATAATGATTTAGTTAAATATTTAATTAATCATGGAGTCAATGTTAATAAAGGTGGTAAAAAAGGTATTCCAATTATTAATGCTATAAAAAAAAGAAATATTGAAGTAATAAATTATTTAATTGATAAAGATGTTAAATTTAATAATAATCATTATAATAATAAATATTTACTTGAAATTAATGAAAAATATAACAAAGAAAATAACTTTAGTAGTTATTTAGAAATTAAAAAACTTTTATCATCATAGAAAAAAAAAAAAAAAAAACAATAAATAATAATAATAAATAATAATAATAATATAAAAATTTTGATATTTAACAAAAGTA
Source organism: Anaeromyces robustus (assembly GCA_002104895.1). Classification (NCBI taxonomy): domain Eukaryota; kingdom Fungi; phylum Neocallimastigomycota; class Neocallimastigomycetes; order Neocallimastigales; family Neocallimastigaceae; genus Anaeromyces; species Anaeromyces robustus. The sequence goes on from MCFG01000003.1 coordinate 122,065, forward strand.
ACATATATTAGAATATATTAATGATATTAATTTTTTAAATAATTATATATAATTAAATGTAATAAAAATATATTTTGAATTAAATTTTCCTATACAAATAATATATTAAAAATATGAAAAATCTTTTTATTCAAAAAAAAAAAAAAAAAACATAAAAACATAAAAATAAATGTTAATATAAATTAAAAAAAATATTTAAATATTATTGGTTATTAATCCTTGTATAGAAATAAAGTTTAAAAAATTAATAGATTAAAATTACAACAACAACAAAAAAAAAAAAAAGATTGATTTTATATTAATTAATGGAAAATATTTTCATCTTTTCTTTTTTTACATATTTAATTCAAAATATATAAATTTATCGTAGCACCAATTTCAAATTAATAATGAATGAATAAATGAATAATAAATAAATAAATAAAAATAATAATAATTGATAATAATAATAATAAATAATAATAATAATAATAATTGATAATAATAATAATAATAAATAAATAAATAAATAAATAATATATAATATTTATATATATTTATAAATTTAAAAATTTTATTAAAATAATTAAATTTTCATAAATGTATTAAATTTATAAAATATATATTAACAATATATAAATAATATATTCTAATTAAATAGAATTTGAAAATAATGCATTAATTCCTATATAATTTTAAATAATAATTTATAATAATAAATTATAAATCTAAAAAATAAAAATTATTTATATTTTTTTAAATTTAACAAAACAAAAAATATATTATTAATATTAATATATGTATTAAAAAGTCTTTTTTTAAAAAAAAACGAAAAAAGTATAATTTATCATAAAAAAAAAGTTATGGATTTACATGAGTAAAAAATATTTTAAACCAAATAACATTATTAATATATATTTTATTTTTATCAAGTAATCAGTAATTTTTCCATATTCATATGTAATGTATAAAAATGTTTTTTTTTTTTTTATAATATATTAAGCATTAAGTTATGAAACCGTTATATTAAGCATAAAAATGAACTGTCATATTTTTTTTACTTTAAAAAATGTAGTTTATAAAGTTTTATTAAAAATATTAAAAAAAGATAACAATTCATTTATATTTTTTTTTTTTAAAAAAAAAAAACTAAATGATAAAATAAGTATATATTTCTATATATAAAAATTAAATAATCTTTATTTATCTTTATTTAATACTGTAATTAAAATTTTTATCATTATTAAAATATCAATTTTTCCAATATATATAGTTTTAAAAACAAATTTCATATTAAAAAAAAAAGGAGACTGTGAAAATAAAAGGTTTCACTTGAATTTTTTTATCATACGAAAATCAGTAATTTTTTTTTAATAATCATTTAATTAGACATTTTCATTTTCATATTATTCCTTATTATTCTTTTTTCTTCATAATCATTCTATAAACTACATTATTTTGACTTTTATTTTATTTTTTTAATATTTAAATTATTGCATTTAAATTTAAAAAAAAAAAAAAAAAAAAAAAAAAAAAAACTAAGCTTTTTTTATTAATAATTATAATTTTTATTATAATTTTATTAAAAAACAAAAAAGATATTTTTTAAAAAAAATTAAATATAAATAATAATTTTATTAAATGTAAAATAATATTTATAAATATATTATAAATTAAATTTATATATTAATTGTATATATTTATAATATATTATTCAATATATTTAATGTGTAATTTGTGATTTTTTTTTTAAATTTTAAAAATTCAATATATTATAAATATACAGATAATATATTATTACAATTGAATTATTTAAATAAAAGAACTAATGATTTTAATATGATTTCAATATGATTTAATAGAAAAAAATTTTTTTTTTAAAAATTAAAAAAATATTTTAATTATTAAAAAAATTTTTTTTTTTTCAATAAATAATTTAACATAAATATAAATATAAATATTATTATGGTAAATTTCAATATAATATTTCATATTTAAAAATAAGAATCTTCATTTATCATAACGTTATAATATAAATAGAAAACAAAATCTTAAATAAAAAAAATTATATATTTAAATTTATAAATGAACATATAAATAAATGAATAAACAAACAAATAAATAAATATTATCAATTAATAAAAATATATTATTAATTAATAAAATATATATGATAATTTTACATCTATTATTCTATAGCAATTTGAAACATTAATTTTAATTTACTATTAAAAAATAAAAAATAATCCAATTATAGTATATTTATATTATTATATCAATTATAAAAGTATCAGTATTGTTCATTAGTAATTAAAATTTAACATTTAAAAAAAACAAAATTATTATTTTTATATTTTTCTATTTTATAAAATATTTATATAAATTTTATATTTTAAAAGGTAATTTAAATTTTAAGAAATTTTAATATTTACTGTTATTGTTATATAATATTATTTTCATGATATAAAATTTAAATATAAAAAAGTATTTTACAATATTTTTATATAATATACATAAATCATTCTTTTTTAAATTTTTTTTTTTTTAATTATTTTTATTTTGGATTTGATTTGAATTTCTAAATATAAAATTATATATAGGAAAAGAATTTACTTATATATTTATTTTCAATTAATTTTTTTATTAAAATAAAGTATTTATTTTTAATTTTATCTTGTTTTAATTTATAACTATTGTTATAATTCTTTTTAATTATTATTTATTAATAAAATATTAAGTTTTTATTATTTATGTTCTATCAAAATAAAGTAATCTCTTTTTATTAGTTCTTTTTTTTATTTAATAAATATAAAAAACCTTAATATATATATATTTCATAAAAAGAAAGGAATTTGTTAATATCAATATTCAATATTATTTTATTATTTTATTATTTTATTATTTATTATTTTATTATAGTTATTATTTTATAATATTAACAAATATACTTCTACAATCTTTTTTTATTTTATATGTTAATATGTGAAATCAGTACAATATTACGAAGAAAATCAATAAAAATATATCCTTATTTGATAAAACTTCTTGTCTAAAAATAATGCCTTCTTTGACAACCTCAAATCATAATATCTGTTCTACTTCACTGCAGCAGGGAAAAATTTTATTAAATTCTAAAACTTCTTCATATACCAATAATAATACACAATCTTTGAAATCATTTAATGAAAATATAAAACAAATACAATCTCCTCAACGTACTTATTCTAATTCTCATCATCGTTATCACCATCATAGTCATATTCGACGTTTATCTGCATTAGATTGTCATATATTAAAAAATGAAATTGTGAAACTTAATCTGAAATCTTCAGTAAGTAAAAACATGAAATAAATAAATAAATAAATATTAAATATAATTAAATTAATGTTATAAAAAAATAAAAATAATTAAATGATAGTAATATATAATAAATAATAATATGTAAATAAATAAATAGATAAGTAAATAAATAAATAAATATGAATAAAAATAAAAAAAATAAAGAAAATATTAAAATAATATATATATTTTTTTATAAACAATATATATATATATTTAGTATTGCTTTGATGATAATACTTATGATTATAGTAAAAGTACAAATTGGAAAGCAAATGAAGAATATAAAATTAATGATTTAGTATGTTATAATCGTCAATATTATAAAGTAATACAGGATGTTATATCAGAAAAAGATCAAACACCCGATATTGCTAATGATTATTACATATTAATTATTTCAAGAGTTTCAAAAGTTGCATCAAAACGTGTATTAATATCAAAATGGACACCATATTGTCGTTTTATAACAAAAGGAGAACAAGTTTACTACGATGGTAAAGTATGGACTGCTTTAGTTTCACAGAATTACGAAGAAAATAAAAAAAGAAATCCTTTATTTATTGCTGATAGTCCAGATCAACCATCACAGAAAGGATTATGGGAAATTGAAAATTATAATATTGATGAACTTGAAATTGTTGAAGATATGATTGAATTCTCAGATTATGAAGAAACAAGTAGTATAATTAGTGATAAAGATGATGATGCAGATGAAGAAATTGATAGTAGTAGTACAATTACGGATGAGGATAATTCATTTTTATCAAATATAACAAAAGAACTAAATAATATGGATATTACTTCTTCTTCGTCTACTATCAATTCAACAAATACAATTGAAAATGATAATTACATGAAAGAAATTCAACATAGAGATTCTGAAAGTGGTTCAAACAGTGACAATACAATAAATGAAGAAGAAAGTTATAATTATATAAAAGTTCAAAAAAAATTAAATTAATAAATATATTAATATTAATATATGAATATTATTATATTATTAATATTTTTATTTTCTTTTTTATTTTCTATTTTTTTTTTTTTTTTTTTTTTAAAAAAAAAAAAAAAAAAATAGAAAATAAACGAATAATCATTAAAAAAGTATCTGTTAAAATTTTATAATCATAATTATTAATACAATTATTCTTATTTATTAAAAGAAATATATATATTTGATGTTAATTATTTCGATATCTATTATTTTTATGTTTAACAGAAACTGAAACATAAAACAAAAAAAAAAAAAAAAAAAAAAAAAAAATTTTACGAAATTGTTACAATGATATTATTAATAATAATATTTATATTTAAAGTAATAGTATTAATTATGATAATCTCAGGGGTAAAGAAAATGTTATATTTTTTTTAATTTATTTTTTTTCTCTGTTATGTTTGTATAGTATTTATTATTTAGCATTTAGTATTTAGTAGTTAATAAATCAATTGTCTTTTTTTAATTTTATATTCATAGATTACTATGTAGTTTTTAATAAAAATAAAAACTTAATATAATAATATCATAATAAAAACAATATAATAAAAACAAAATAAAATTATAATATATTTATTAATAGTACAAAATTACAAAATTATAAAGTGATTTATTATTATTATTATTATTATTATTATTATTATTATTATTATTATTATTTATTTATTTCCAATATAATATTTTTTTTTAGGTATATAATTTTTTAACATTTCAATGATTTTAATTAGACTTCTATCAACAGTACTTATAATAGTTATGGAAATTATCCAACTTTTTAATTTATTTTATTTATTTATTTATTTTATTAAAAGTTAATATAATAATATTATTATTATTGTTTTATTATTATTATTATTATTATTATTATTATTATTTTGTTAGAATAGTTAATAATTTAATCATATCTATAATAAAATGATTATTTATTGTAAAATAAAGTAGAATGAATGGTATTGAAAAGTTTGAAGAATTTCAAAATTTCGAATAGTAAATATTTTGAATATAAAAAGGAAAAAAAAAAAAAATACATCAGTAAAAATTCATACAGAATATGTGGAGAGGATATTATTTCAAAAAAAAAAAAAAAAAATTGATAAAATATATTTATTCTAAAGTTAGATATATTTATATTATAAAATCTTTTTTAATTTGTTCATAATAATCCAAATACTATTGAAAAAAAAAAAAAGAAAAAAAAAAAATATTCATTTAATGGTGTTTAATTTTGAGAAAAAACAAAAAGAATTATAAAATAAAATGAATTATATACATATTTATATAAAATGAAAAAAAAGAATTGCATAATTGTATATATATTAATAGATTAAATAGTAATTATAGATATTAAAGTAATAATGGAAATTTTTAAATATTAATTTTTTAAATTATAAAGATATATCATCAGTTTATATTACTTGAAGGCATTTTATTTAATATTATTTAATAAACAAACATAATTGATAAAAAGAATATTTACAATAAAACTTTTAATATATTATAATTACTATTATCTTTTTTTTTTTTTCCTCTAAAAAAAAAATAACAGTATTAATAATTTATTCAAATCTAATAAAATTATTCAAATATATTTATAAAATATATTTGAATAATTTTATTTTATTTTATTTTTTATTTTTTTTTTAAAAAAATAATGAAACTACGAATATAAATTTATATTATAATTATTATTTTATTCTTTAGCCAGATTAAAATATAATTTTCATTCCTTTTTCTTTTCTTTTCTTTTCTTTTTTGATTTATGTTATTTTGCTTTTTTTTTTTTTTTTTTTTTTTTTTTTTTTTTATTCATTTTTTATTTATTTATTTATTTATTTATTTACTTAGAGTGTGTTTTTATTGTTTTGCTTATGTTATTTCGTTATTTTTTTTATCTATTTTTTATTTTTTATTTGTTATCGTTTTGTTGTTTTTACTTATGCTTTTTTTTTTTTTTTTTTTTTTTGAAATTATTATTTATTGCTTTATGTTCATGTTTTATTATCCTTTTTATTATATTTATATAATTATTGAATTTGGTTATTTAAATAATATTTATTAAATATGAAAACAAATACCATCATTATCACTAACACTGAAATGATTAACCATCTGGAATTCTTTAATGAGTTGTTATATGGTTTTCCTTTTAATTTCATTATTTTTTCTTCATATGATTTTTCAGAATAATTTACATATGAAGAATTAAATGTATTAGTTAATGATGAACAATAAGTATTCTTAGATAAATCGTTCTTTTCTAATTCTTTTTCTTTTATTTCTAATATATTATCATAAACCAAATTGTTATTCAATGTAGTCATATCCTTATAATTAATTAAATCTTGTAATAAATTATCATAAGATTCATTATAAGATTTATTTGAAGTAGATTCATCATCATATATATCAATAGGAATTGATGAATCTATATAATGGTCATTTTTATTATTATTTTCAAAATTAGAATATGTTTCGAATTCAGAATAAGATAAAGCAGGAGACATAAATTTAATAAGATCTTCTGTATATTTTGGTTCAGGATTTTCTTTAATATATCTATTTAATTCTTGGTCCATTTCTTTTTGATGATCAATCATTCCATTAAAAGCAAACTTTTCTATACTCTCTATAAAAATGAAATACCAATATTTAAAATAATATTAAATTATAATATTTATATATATATTTTTTAAAAAAAGAAAAAAAAAAGTTAATATATAATATACATTTAAAAACTATATTAATCTATTAATTCTTATTATTATAATTGCATTGTAACATATAATATTACTTTTTATAGCACATCCTTTAATCCAACGAATATAGCCGTAAACTTCAAAAGATGTTTCATGTGTTATTTCGTCTTCAAAAAGGCATTGAATAATAATAGTATTAAATGCTGAACCATATGGAACATCTGGTGTTGAAGAAGTACTTTGGAAAATTACTCTATAAATTAATATATTATAATTAATATATAGAAGTATTATATATAAATGATAATATATAAAAATAATAATAAAACGAAAAAATATATATATATATATATTTATATATATTTTAAATTATTTTATCAATTACTTGTATGGTTCAAAAGTTCTAATTTCTTCTTCAGCTGAAGTTCTAGTATGTTTTGGACCAATAGGTGAATTAATATCCATAATATAACTAATATTTCTTTTCCATCCAGGTTTAATATTATCAGGATGATATACATCTGTATGTTGCTTTTTATCTGGAGATTCCCAATCAGTACAATTGAAATCTTCATTTATAATACATTAATAATAACAATTTAATGAAATTTATTTAATTTAATTTAGTCATTAATTTTATATAAATAATTTAAAATATTTTTATTATTTATTTTGCTAGTTATATAATAGATTAAAATTAAAAAAAAAATACCTGTTTTTCCTTTTAATGTATATTCTTCTAAGAAAGTTTCTCTTTCTTCCATAGGTAATCTTCCATCATCATATATAATTCTCCACATTCTTTGCAATGGTTGTTTATATGTGGCTTTATATATAATTCTAAATTCTTTTGGAGGGACATACTATTGAATAAAATAAAGATTTTAAAATTACATATTTAATTATATGCTATAAAAATAATATATTAAGACAATTATAATAGTAATACATTATCATTATTCTTATCCTTATCCTTTTCCTTAGTTGGTTCGACAATATTAAATGTATCTTTAATTAAAATTGACAATTTTAAAATTTATTATTAGATAAAACAAAAAATAATAATAATAATAAAAATAATAATTATATTAAACAAGAACTAAATAATTAAAATATAATTACCAGTCATCATTTTTAATTTATTATTGTTTATATTTAAGTTTTTACTTGAATTTATCTTTCTTTGTATTATATTTAAAATGTTTAAATTATTTTTTTTTTCGCTCTTCTCTTCTACTATTTGAGTTCTATATATATATATCAATAATGAAAATATACATTTATTAAACATTACCAAAGTAATTAATATAGATTATTTTAAATATGACAATAGGCTTCTTCAATTTACAAAATTCTGATTTTTTCAATATACTTTTATTTATAATTAACAAAATATATATTACCTTTTATTATTTTTATTTAATTTTCTTTTACTTAAATTTTATTGTATTGCTATTTTATTAATATTATTAGTTCATCAAAACATAATTATGTATATATATATATTTTTTATATTTTTTTATAAATTATTTGTTTTTTGTTTTTTTTTTTTATTAAAAAAAAAAAAAAAAAGAAAGTTTAATTAAAATATTATATAAAATAAAAAAAAATTTTTTTATTAATGTTATAAGAATTTTAAAAAAATTTTAAAACTTTAATTATTAATTTTTTTTAAATTAATATACAAATTTAATTAATTTATTAAAAAAGTTTTTTTAAAACAGTTTTAATATATTAAATGAATAATTATAATGTAATATATATAATTGTAAAAAAAAAAGTATTAATTTTACTATTAGTATGAAATATAGAATTATCATTATATTTTATTTTTATATTTTTTTTTTCATTATTTTTAATTAATATTGTTTTTATTAAGAGTATATTCACTTTTATTATCCTTACATATATACACTTTATCATAGTAGCACTCTTTATTAAACTTCTTTAAAACATTATTGCATTTGACTTGTTCAATTGAAAATGAAAATGAAATATTTAAATAAACATTGAGATATATAAATTAACAAAATATTAATGATGAGACACCATTATCTATTACAAGTATAAATTATTATAAATATATGGTAAACTATTTAGTTGAAAATGGCGCAAATATAAATAAATAAATATATAAAATAAGTTTCTATATTTATTTATTTATTTATTTATTTATTTATTTATTTACTTATTTACATTTATATTTATATAATATATATATTTAAATATTTTTTTTATATTTGTTTTAAAAAATAAAGTGTAAATTGACTCTAGAATACAAATTACAATATATCACAAATTCATATATATAAATTTTTAAACATAATTTAAAAAAAAGTATATAATAATAATAATAATAATAATAATAATAATAATAATAATAATAATAATAATAATAATAATAATAATAATAATAATAATAATAATAATAATAATAATAATAATAATAATAATAATAATAATAATAATAATAATAATAATAATAATAATAATAATATAATAATAACAAAATAATTAAATATAAATATAATTTTAAATATGTTACTATCAATATAAAAAATATATATAAATTATTAAAATATAAGTTTACATAAATATTATAAATATCACAAATATAATAAAATTTTATTATTATTACTATTATATTTTATCTATGATTAAAAACGTATCTTTAATTAAAATAAAATATAAAAATAAGAAATAAAAAATAAAAAATAAAAAAAAATGAATAACAGAAAATATATATATATATAATACTATTTTAATATTAATTTATAAATATTATTTATTATTTATTTTACTTATAAAATATTAATAATTATAATTCTTTTTTGTCGAATTGATCTTTTATTTTTTTTTCATCATTAATATTATTATACATTAATTTTTAATAAAATAATTTGATATCCAAATTTTTTTTTCATCTAAAACTTAAAGTTTTTAAAGTTTACTTAATATCATTAATTATATATATATTTTCAATTTCATATATCTTAACAGATTTTTATACAATTCCAAAAAAAAAAAAAAGATAAAAAAAACAATTAATTAATTATAAATTAAATACATTATTACTCATAATATTTTATCTTTTTTTTTCCATTCTCAACAATGAATATCAGTATAATTAATAAAATATATTAATAATAAATAAATAAATAAATAAATTAATAAATGAAATGAAATGTTGTTAATAATTTATTATAATACTAAAATTAGAATTATCAATTTCTTCAATATAAATTTAAAATATTATTTATCAAGAATTATTAAACTATAGAAAAACTAATATATATTATTCATAAAATATATGTAAAAGAAAAATTTAAAAAAAAATTAAATATATATTTAAATAATTGGATTCCTATATCTAACTGATTTATTAATATTTCTTTAATTCTTAAATATATATTTATATAGTAATATCTAGTAATCATTTATTTTTTTTTCTCTTTCTTTTTATGATATTTTATTTTTTTAGTAATTAATTCTTAAATATTTATTTATATAGTAATATCTAGTAATCTATTTTTTTATATAATATTTTAATAATTTTTTAGTAAAAAAAACTATTTTTGGTATATTATTGGTATACAAATCACAAAAATATTAAATCATTATCTATAATTTAATACAATATATTATATCTAAAATAAAATTATTATAATTTAATAATTTTAATTATTATTATTTATTACTTATTATTGTTATAATAATAATTATTATTATTAATTTATTATTATTTATTATTACTACTATTATCATTACTATTATATTATTATCATTATATTATTATTTTATTTATTATTATAATTATATATATTTTGAATTTCTTATATAGCACAGACCATAAGGAAGAAACAAATTAAAAAGATACCTATTGCTATAATAATAACAACTACATTAGTAGGTACCCATATTTTTATTAAGACAAAAGCAAAGATAAGATAAGCTAATAAGAGCCATTTCAAACTCTTATTAATTTTTCTTAATACTCTTGCTTCGTTTTGCATTTGACGATCCAATACATAATTGAAATTAGCTAAAGCAGGATGTTGTTCTCCATTTATCATAATAGCATTATCTAATGTTGGAAGGGTAAATAGAACAGCATCATCTGGTTCAAGAGCATTATGTTTAAAGTAAGCTCTTACTGAAGATTTCATTAAAAAGTCATCATCAGTGGCATAAAATGGTGCTTCAAAAATGATTTCCTTTAACTCTTTAAGTATATCATCTTTTTTATTCTTTTTATTTTTATCAGAATCTTCTTCTTCAATATCGATATAAGCTGTAAGTCGTTCTTTTTCTTCATTTTTAGTTTCATCAGTTGAAACGGAAGAACCATCATTATTCCGATTTTTTTTATTCTTTGATAATAAACTATCAATTTTTAAATTAGTAGATGCACTTAGTGGTGAAGTGGAATGAAGTTTAATCCAATCATAAACATTTAATTTACTATCTCTATCATTTAAATATGATGTAGTATGAATTTTTAATAAATTATTTGAATAAACTGGATATGGACATGAAGAAATAGCAGATTTTGGAGAAGTTGTTGATTTTTCACTTGACATAGCTTCGTTTCCTAAATCAATAACATATTGACTATAGTTTCCATTTTCGGTATTAGTAATATTTATTTTTGGATTATTATTACTATTATTATTATCATTACTGTTATTACTACTTGAAGAATCATCATTTACAGTAATATTTGGAGGATTAGTAGCAGTATTGGAAGATGATGCAATACTTGATCGTTTTCCTTCGTTTAATTTTATATCTTTATTAATATCATTATTATCATTATCATTATTTTCATTATTACCATTATTTTCATTATTAATATCTTTATTTTCTGTTAATAAAGCAACTGAAGAACCATACATTTCATGATGAGGTTCTTCCTTTTTTTTGTTCAATGAACTTTTGATCTTAGATAATATAGATTGTTGATTTTCATTCATTGCTTTTTCATATAAATCATCACTATTAAATTCATCATTACTAATTGTAGTTGATTGAATAATTGGATCAGGTTCTAAACCTTCAGGTTTCATAATTAAACGAAGATTATTACGAGTCATTAATTCTGGATAAGCTTGAAGTGGTGCCATACCTGTTCTAACTAATAAACGTTGAATACTTCTTGGAGCTTTATTTGAAATATTTGAAACAAATTTTATTGGAGATGATTTAGAACGAATATGATGTCTATTTTCTGAATCTTCATTTGTATTTTCTTCATTTTCTTCTGGTATTGGTGTTATAAACAATGGACTTAATGGTGTTTTTGGTATAATGTCATCATTTTTTAATTTTAATTTATTTTTAATATTTTTAATAACTTTTTTAGCTTCTTCATATTTAATAACATAATAATATACATCATCTACAATAGTCATATTATTTAAAGGCTAGTTTTTTTTTTTTTTTATTTATAAAAGATTTTTATATACAATATAAAATATTCAATATACAATAAAATATATATTATTAATATAAAAAAATTAAAAAGGTTTTAAAATAATAATAATTATTTGTTGATATATAATATATATTTTATTCTCTTTATAAAAAAAATTAATTACATTTTTAGCTCTCATTCTATGAAGAAGAGATTGTTCTGGTTGAGTTCTAAATATAACTTTATTTATATGATGTGCTGCATAGTATGAATAATAAAACTTTGTTTCGTCATTTGGATCTGCTGTTTTTACTCTTGATATAATAAAATCTTTCTTATTTTTAACATATAGCATTATAAGTGATAAAAAAGATTCTAATGTAAATGGATCTATATATTGTTTTAATATCGATAATTAATATTGAATATATATCGAATAAAAAATTGAAATATATATATAATATAAAATATTATATTATTTTTTTAATATTAATTTTTTCATGATATATTATTTCGATTAAGTTATATTAATAATCTATATATATATATTATATTAAAATAAAATGATAATTATTATTATAAAATAAAATTTACCTTCATCATTTGCATCAATTATATCTAATACTTCTGATTTTTCATCTTTTTTATTATTTTTATCATCATTCTCGTTTTCCTTTTCATCTTTTTTATTATTTTTATCATCATTCTCGTTTTTCTTTTCATCTTTTGATTCTGGTTGACCATAAAGTTTTATAAATGTTGGAATATTTGGTAAAGGTGAAAAAACCGATGCAGATTGAGGAGTATTAATACTAACACTCACTGCAACTTGTGATGTATCAATATGTGGTTTATCAGCTGTTTCCATTGCTTAATATTATATTAAAAATTTCATTAAATATTTATCCTTTTTTTCTCTTATAATTCCTCGTTTTTTTTTTTATTTATTTTATTTTTTTATTACTATATAATATCTATATTATATAATTTAATATTTTAATAAAAAAAATAGTAAAAATAAGGATAATAATTATATACTTTTTTACTAATATTGTTTTAAAATATAAATTATATAAATAAAAAAATAAAAATAAAAAAATATTTTAATAATTTAATTATCTAAATATAAAATAATATTCTTAATATTCTACTTTCAATAAAACATAGATTAATTTTAATTTTCATTAAAACATATTATTTTTTTATTATAATTGTCAATAATAACTTTATTATATAAAAAAATTTTTTTTTTAATTTAATAATTTATACCAAAGAATAAAAAAAATAAAAAAAATTATTTTAATATTATTATTAATTATTTATGGATATAAAAAAAAGTTAATCAAAGAATTGATAATAATAATTTTAAAATTTTTATATTATTAAGACATAAAATTATAATTCAGTATTAATTGAAATTTTAACATACTCTAAAATTTAAATAGAAAATATTTATATACATTTAACTTTTAGATAATCAATTGTATATATATATATTAAAGCATTCTTTATAAAAATTATTTTTTATTATTATTATTTATTAATTGGAAGACAAAATTTCTATTTAAATGTATAGATATCCAATATTTTTTCTTTTTTTAATGTTAAAAATGTTTATATACATAATATTGAAAATGTTACTATTTTAAATTTATTATATTAAATATTTAATGTATTTTAAAAAATACATTATAAATGTTTATTTAGTTTGTTTTAAAGCATGATATTTTATTTAAATTCAATATGGAATTATATATATAATATATATATTATATATTTACTATTATACACTTTTTAAGTAATGAATTAGCTACTGTAGAACTTTGTATAATTAGTATAGTATAAAGATTCTTATATTTACTAAATATTTTCTATTATAAATTTACAATAATAAAAATAATTAAATGAAATAATCAAATAATATTTATTAATATTATATTTTTTTATAATATGTTAATAATAATTTATGACTATTAATAATAATATTAGTAATAAACATTTATAAACATTTACTTTTATTAATTTTTTGTAAAAGAAATATAAAAATATTATTTATTAACACAATTAGTTAAATTTAATATGCTTTATCTATTTCTTAAATATGATATATAAAAAAAGGTAGTTACCGAGGACAAATTAATTTAAAAAAAAAAAAAAAAAAAAAAGCAATATATTAAAATATGTAGTGTTATATATTTATTTAAAAATATATGTTTTTTCAAAAAAAAAAAAATTAAAATTTTAAAAAATTTTTTAAAACTTTAAAAGTTTAAATATATTTCATTTAAAACAATATTATCATTATCTTTATCATCATCATTATTATTATTATTATTATTATTATTATTATTATTATTATTATTATTATTATTATTATTATTATTATTATTATTATTATTATTATTATTATTATATTGTTATTATTATTATTTTTTTTTTATTATACTTATTTTATTAAATATTTTATTAAATATTTTATTAATGATTATGATGATTTCCTATTATCAAAAAAACCTTCAATTATTACTTAATAATTTGTTCTTTAAAATATATAATTTAAACTTTAAAGCAATGAATAAATATTATTTATTTTAATTTGACTTTTTCATTATTATACTTATTATAATTATTTAATAATAAGATAAAGAAAAAATATAAAAAAAATAAAAAATATAAAATAAAAATATAAAATAAAATAAAATAATATAATATAATATAATATAATATTAAAATAAAATAAAAATAAAATAAAATAAAAATAAACAATAATAATTAAATAATTCTTTCTTTTTTTCTTCAATTATTAATTAATTAGTATAATTTTTCCTTTAAATATTAATAGAAGTAAATAAATAAATAAATAAAAAATAAAAATATTTAAAAAAAAAAAAAGACTTAACAAAAAAAAAAAAAAAAAAACATTTAATAAAAAATTTCTCAAAAAAAATATAAGATTGATTTAATAAATTAATAACAAATATAAAAAAAATGAAAATATTTCGTAATAGACCCAAAAAAAATAATAAAAAGTTTGAAAATAATTTTAAAAACGAATTTTATATAGCAAGTAATGAATTTTCAAAACAAAAAGTAATGCATTAAAAAAATTATTTAATTATTATCATTTTATTTATTATCTCAATAAATTTATACTAATAATATTCATAAAAAAAATTACAAAATAAAACTAAAATTAAAAAAAAAAAAAAAAAATCAATATATATTAATTAGTAAATCATAAATAATAAATATATAAAAGTATAATAAGAAAAAACTTATTAATTTTAATTATAAATATTTATTTATTATTAATAAAATATAAAAGTTAATATCATTTTATGGTATTGAAGATTGTGCTATTACAACAGGACTTGGATCATGCATGAAGCTTGAAAATATATTTGTAATATAAGAAAACATTTCCTTTTAAAAAATTATATAAAATTATAAGAATTCTTTTTTAATAACATTTATTAATTTTATTATTGTTGTTATATTCTTCAAACGATTTGAAAAAATATAACAATAGGGAGCTTCCACGATATCAAGAGGAAGTAATAATACTTTAGCAAATTCTAATGAGAGTTTAGATGATGTTGATAAAGATATTATGTTATCGAAAAAAGGTTTTAAGAATTACAAATCTAATAATAGCCAAATGAATATTGCAATTGATGATACTATTAGTGAGCTTAAGAAAAAATTAAAAGAAAGAAATACAAAAATATTAGGCAGTAATAATACGATTACTATTGATAATGAAAAAAGGTATTTAATAGTATAATTAATAAGATAAATAATGATAAAATTATAATATTAATATTATTATTAATTTAAATATTAATTATATAAATTTATGTAAAAACTTTTTTATTATAAAATGAAAAAAAAAAATCATAAATCATCAATAATTCTAATTATAATAATAATAATAATAATAATAATAATAATAATAAAATTTACAAATTAATTAGTTATAGTGAAACTAATCTTGAAAATAATTTAACAAGTTCTGATACTATCTATCGTCAAAGTTTAGAAATTGATAATTATTATTCAGAAAAAGAAAGAAGAGGAAGTTCCTCTACTAGTATTGATTATTTTTCAAGTAATCCAGATGTAGTAATTGATATTAATACTTTAAAAAAAGAAAGTAATTTATCATCTTATTTAAGTAAAAGTAATAGTAATTCTCAAATTAATAATCATAATATTCACGATGAAGAAAACAAAGATGAAGTTCCTAAAAAGGAAATTACTATTGATATTAATAATGCAACAAATTATGTAGAAGTCGATGATGAAGCGAATAATAATAAAATTAAAGATGAAGAAAAAGAAAAGAATGTACGTTTTATTAATAATTTATATGCAAAAAAATTTGAAGAATTAAATAAAAATTTTATAACAGATTTAAAAATCAGTTCAAATTCAAGCAGTACAAGTAATAGTAGAAATAGTATTTCTTATAGTAGTTCCTTTAGATCTGAAGAAAGTTTTGGTAATCTTAAAAATCAATATGGACAAAAAACTTCTGTAAGTTACGACTATTTAAATTCTATTAATAAACCAGCATCTTATCATTCAAAGCTATACAACAATATCAATAATAAAAATAGTACTATTAATAAAGCCTTTTTAAATAAATTGGGTGATAGATACAGTCCTCAACAACGTTTATTTGTTAGTTTTAATCAATTATATGATCCATTATTTGTTTCTAATAATCTTTCTAAACGTTACGATGTGGAATTAAAATTTGTTGATTTAAATGTCAAAGATATTTATGAGCATGGTTTACCATATTTACTTCGTTCCAAAAGACCATTAATTGAATTTTGTAAAGAACTAATAAAAGAATGTCAAATTGAAGTTTTAGTAAGATATATATATATAATTTTTTTTTTTTTTTTTTTGAACTTAAAAATAATAAATGAATTTATTTTAAATATTAAAAAAAAAAAAGAAGCTAAATATTAATAAACAAAATTATAATTTTTATTTTTATATTTATTATTATTATTATTATTATTATTATTATTATTTTTGAATATTATTAATAAATTAAGTTCTTTATTAATGATGTTTGTGATTATCAAAAAAAATTATTCACCAAACAATCAGATATATTTAATGCCGGTAAAGAAATTTATAATAAATATTTAAGTGATAAAGCTGTTTGTCCATTAGAAGTTAGTCAAAGCCTTAAATTGCAATGTGTAAAAGATTTAAGGGTATTTAAATTAAATATTATAATATAAAAATTTATAATAAAATAATCTATGAAAATAAAAATAAAAATAAAAATAAAAATAAAAATAAAAAAGGATTATTTTATAATTAAAAATAGATAGTAAATTATATATTTTATTTTATTTTATTTGATTTGATTTGATATATTATTAGAGTTTAAAAAAAGAATGTTTCCATGCTATATCATTATTCTTTTACAAAAATTTAGATTTTATATATGAAGAATTTAAAAGATTTGTACTTAAGGAACATTATAATAACAGAACTGGTATATTATAATAATAATAATAATAAAAAAAAAACTTTTTTTATAAATAATCATAAGAAATATTATCTAATAAAAAAAATTCTTTCTTTTTTTTTTTTTTTTTGATAATTAAATAAATTTTAATAATAGAATTTGATAATGTCTTAATAACTCAAAAAACAGAAGCCGAAAAGAAAGCTTTTGAAGATGAATTAATTAAATTAGTAGAAATATATTATAAATCAAATGATGAATTATTAATAAAAAAACAGGAATTTATTATCGAGAATATTAAAGAATTATGTAAAAAATTATTATATTAAATAGCTTACAAATCAGTAAAATAAATTTAATAATAAGTAACAACAATAAATCTATATAATAAAATAATCATAATATTAAAAAATTATAATAAATAATAATAATAAATATTATTATTATTATTTAAAATATGTATTATATATAATGTAAATCTATATTATATTAATACTATTACTATTATTCATAAAAAAAAATAATAATATGAAAATATTACATTAGTAAAATTAGGAAAATATATATATATAAAAGTATAAAAATTATATATAATAACAATTATAAAATTATAAAAAACAAAGTAATTAAAAACTTTTTTATTTTTTTCATCTTTCTTTAAATAATTATATCAATAAATAAATAAATAAATAATTATAATAATAATAAAAACAATAATAATAAACATATAGAAAAAAAAAAAAAAAAAAAAAACAAAAGAAAAAAAAGAAAAAAAAATTAAAATAAAAAAATTAAAATAATAATAATAATAATAATAATAATAATAATAATAATAATAATAATAATAATAATAATAATAATAATAATAATAATAATAATAAAAGTAATAACAGTATTATAATAATAAAACTAATTGTAACCTTTAAAAATAAAAATATAAATATATAAATTAAATAAATAAAAACTTAATATATAATAATGTAATTCTGTGTTATTTAAATATTAATGTCAAAAAATTAAATTATCAACTAATTAAATAATCATAAAAACAATATAACTACAATACAAACTAAATAAACTATATAGTCTATATTACTTTTATTTTATTATATTATATATATATATATTTTTTTTAATAATTTTTTTTTTTTTTTTATTATTTTTCATTATTTTTTTTTATTATTATATTATTATGATTTATTTATTAATATTTATTTAATTACATAATTGATTATTACAATTTTATTAAAATTGGTTTTATTTAATTAACTTAATTAAATTATTGAAACTATTTATAAATGAAAAAAAAAAAAATTTTTTTTTGTTATCATTACTGTTATTATAGTAATAATATGTTGTAAATATTTTATTTTAATTTATAGTCTTTTTTTTTTTTAAGATAAAATATTTACCTTTTTTTTATGTTTTTTTATAAATTTTTTTTTTATTTTTTTTTATTGATAATTGTAATTTTTTGTTTATTAATTTATGAATAAAAGATTGCTTTATTTTATCTGTGATAATAATATTCCTATTCTTTTATTTATTTGTTTGTTTGTTTGTTTTTTGTTTGTTTGTTTGTTTATATTTTTTTATTTTTTTTTAAATAAAAAAAAAAAAAAAAGGAGTATTATTTATTCTTATAAAGTTTTAAATAAGTTTTGTGCGGCAGAAGTCATTTTTGGAATAGAAGAATGTCTCTTAATTTCACCTTCAGCAGTAATTGGTGGCATTCTTTCATTTTCTTCATCAGCCTTCTTAGCTTCATCAAATGATGAAATAGCTTTCTTAATACCTTCAGCACCTAAAGCCAATGAACCAACTGGTAAAGTTTCAGTACCCATTAAGTTCTTTAATTCCATAATACTTTCACTCTCTTCACTATTAATTGAAAAAATATTTATTATAAATAATAATTTGAATAAGTTATTAATAATTTAGAATCAAATCAAGATATATAATTTTTTTTTTTTTTTAAATCATTATATTAATATAATGATTTAAAAATTTATGTTTATTAGAACCTACCGTAATACAGAGAATACACGAGAAATCTTTCCAACAGCCAAAATTTTTCTTCTGATAACATTTCTTTTTGCTTCTTTTTCCTCTGTTATTTTGTTGAATTTATGTAATATTATTTTAATTATTATTATAATTAATATAGAATTATTTAATTAATTTAATATTATATTATTAATAATCATGTTAATATTCATTTTTTTTTTTATCATTTTGATATATATATATATATATATAAATTAAATTAATAATAATATTATAAATATATATATACATCTATAGTCAAATTTTTAAATATAATCTTACCATCGGTTAATGCTTGTCCATTTAATGGAGAATCAGCAGCTTCTTCCTTAAGTTCTTCTTCATTACAAATGTTCAATAAGGCAACAAGCATATCAGTAACTATAAATAAATGAAATTAAATATGCATATATACATAATTAGTATATAAATATAATTTATTATTAAAACAATTGTTTTTTTTTAACATATTTAAACGTATATATTATATATATATATTGTTTAAAATATTATATTATTATTATTATTATTATTATTATTATTATTATTATTATTATTATTATTATTATTATTATTATTATTATTATTATTATTATTATTATTATTATTATTATTATTATTATTATTATTATTATTATTATTATTATTATTATTATTATTATTATTATTATTATTATTATTATTATTATTATTATTATTATTATTATTATTATTATTATTATTATTATTATTATTATTATTATTATTATTATTATTATTATTATTATTATTATTATTATTATTATTATTATTATTATTATTATTTATTATTATTATTATTATTATTATTATTATTATTATTATTATTATTATTATTATTATTATTATTATTATTATTATTATTATTATTATTATTATTATTATTATTATTATTATTATTATTATTATTATTATTATTATAAAAAAAAAATTATGAATTTACTTTTTTCACCAACAAATGGTAATGACCATGAGAATACATCCATAAAGTTTGGTAACCAATATGGGTGAGCTGATGAATTAAATTGTCTAATATTCATAACATTATTTTCATATTTTAATACAGCAGCTATTATATATATATATATATATATATAATAAATAAATAAATAAATAATATTTTTATTTAATATATTAAATCTTATTAAAATCAATATATAAATTTATATAAATAATAAATACCCTTATTATTATAAATATCTAAATAATTTGGAGCAGAGAAAATAGTAATAACTGGTGGGAATTTAGTTGTTTTAGTACTATGTGGCATACTGAAACTGTATTTTAAATAAAAAATTTAATTATTAATATTTATTATTTATTATTAATTTTATCATTTATTGTTTAATATTATTATTATTATTATTAATTTTTATAATTACCCTGAATCTTGGGCTTCATGAGCTCTAATGATAGATAAAAGTTCATTTCTATTTAAGAATGTAGAAGCAGCTCTATTACTGTAATTTTATAAATAAAAAAAAATTATCAAAATAAATACAAAATTTTAATAAATAATAATTATTATTTTTAAAAAATAATTTATAAAATTTAATGAATTAAAATTGCAATAAAAATATAGATAAAATTAAAAATTAAAAAATAATATAAAATTTAATGAATTAAAATTGCAATAAAAATATAGATAAAATTAAAAAATAATATAAAATTAAAAAAAAAAAAAAAAAAAAAAAAAAAAAAAATAGAATATAATACCTATAGAAATAAGAACAACCTCTCATATTATTATGAATGAAATATTCTTGTGGATTATCTAAATCAGGATCAGCTAATGGATCTGACCATAAAATATCACACATAAGACCATGAGTAGGTGTTTCTTGGAAACGATCAATCTTTATTAAAATTAATATTTCAAAAATATAAAAAAAATAATATAGAATAAAATAATATAAAAAAAAGTATCATAAAAATATTTTTTTATATTAAAATAATTTAAATTAGCATGTTTAATTTTTACTTTCATTTATACAAATATAATTAAATATTCATTAATAATAATAATTATATATAAATCAAACATACTTGTCTTAAATCATCTAAAGTTTCAAGTTCTGGAGAAATACCACCATGAATACATAAGAATTGTTTATTCATTAAAGCAGCAAGTGGTAAGCAGCAAAATGAACTAAGACAAGCTTCATAAATATTTTCAGAATACTTATGAAGACCTAATAACATTAATATAGATATATAATATATATAATATTTATATAATATAAATATATAAAATATATATATATATTATTTAAATTAATTCATTAAATTATTATATATTATTGTTTTTATTGTTTTTGTTATATTTAGTTAATTATACTGATGAAAAAAAAGAAAAAAAAAACAAAAAAGCATACATTCTAACTTAAAGGTAAAATATTCAGTTAAGTGACGGCATTCGTGATTACCACGAAGTAAAAAGATAGATTTTGGGTACCATATTTTTAATGACCATAAATATAAAACACACTAATATATATAAAAGAAATAAATATTATTATTTTAATTTAAAATAACAATAATACACAGAAGTAATATTGTAATATATTATTAATAAAATTTAATACATAATTTATAATTTTAATAAAAAAACAAAAATAATAAAATTTCAATTTCATTTTAATTAATATGAATAAAAATTATTTATGTAATATACCTCAATTGAGAAGTAACCTCTATCAACATAATCCCCTAAAAATAAATAACGAGTTTCAGAAGGATTACCACCAATTTCAAATAATTTCATTAAATCAAAATATTGTCCATGAATATCACCACAAACTACATATTATTTATCATCATTTATTATTGTTTATATTTATTTGTTTATTTGATTATTATTATTTATTATTGACAAATTTATAATAATAATAATAATAATAATAATAATAATAATAATAATAATAATATATAAAATATTAATTAAAAAAAGGTTTAGTGTAAACATATATAATAAAATAAAATAATTTTTTCTTAGATTAATAATTTTATAAAAAATTTTTGTTAAAATGAAAACAATAAATAAATAAATAAATAAATAAATAAATAATTGAAAATGCAATTACTGGATGTAAATATGCATAAATTTAAATATACTAATATAAAATAAATTATCAAACATTAATTTTACAAAAATATAAAAAGAAAAAAAAAATTACCTGTAATTGGAGCATCAACTTCCAATAAAGTTTCTTCTTGTTTAAAAATTTCTGTAGCTTTTTCAATAATAGCTAAAGCATGTTCTTCTTTAATACGTCCTTCATGGAAGAAATGATCTTTTAATAAAGCTAAATTTGGTTTTGTTGGATCTTCCTTTGACCAAAATTCTTCATCAGTTGGAATATTAACATTTGGTGGTGGAACCTCTTCATTATTTTATATTTTTTGGTGAATAAATAATAAAATAAAAATATCCATTTTATAAATAAAATGATTATTCATATATATATACACATAAAAATGAAAAAAAAATATATTTTTATTGAATTTTATATTATTTAATAATAAAATTAAAAATCAAATAACGTTATTTAATAGTATTCTTTATTCATGTTTGTTATTAATTATGCTTTTTTTTTTTTTTTTTTTTTTTTTTTATTGTTTATTTAAAAATTTTTGTTTTTATTATTGTTAAGTATTATCTAATAAAATACAATTCTAATTTCAATATTTTTATCAATTATTAAAAAAAAATATTATCTGCATTTTTATATCTTTATTTTATATTTTTTTTTTTAAATTCATTTCTGATTCAATATATTCACAAAAAAAAAAAAAAAAAAAGAAAAGAAAAGAAAAAAGTATATTATCAATTCATTCTTTTTAATTGTTTATTTAATGTTTCAAAGATTTATGTAAAATGCATGTTATCTTTTTATTACCTTTAATAACTCTTTCTGTAGTTTTATATTGTTCACCTCTTTCATTGACATAAATAGTGAAATCTTTTTCTGGTGGAGCAGATTTACTTTTAATACCAGTTGAATCCATTCTATCCTGTTTATATATATTTATATTGACAATTTTGAATTTAATTTTATTTGTATTTATTTATTTATATTTTGTTATGATATATTGATTGATATTTTTAGAATAAATTTATTCGTATTATAATAAATAGAATTATTATTAATATAAATAAAATATATATGAATATGATGTTTATAATTAAGAATATAAATATTTATAAATATTATAAATGAAAAGTAGAAAAGTATAATTGTTATTGTTTATTTTTTATAATCATATATATGAAACAATATTTATATATATTAAAATAGAAATAGAAAAAAAGAAAAGGATTTTTTATATTAAAGAAAGATATCTATAATTGAGTAAATATAATATATATATTTTTTATTTTTCACATGAATATATTATACATAAAAGATAATAACCTTTTATTTATTGTTTACACCTGTAATAGAAAAAAATACACAAGAAGGCTTAATTAGTTTATGATAATTAATAAAATGTTATTTTAAAGAGAATAGTTTTTTAAATAAAAATAATTATTCAGTTTTATAATATTTTATTATTTATCAAACTAGAATTTATTATATTATTTTTATTTTTTTTTATTTTTTTTTTTTTTTTTTAAAAAAAAAGTATACTTTGACTTATTTATAATTTTATTCCTTTTTTTCTATTTTTCTTTTTTTTTATTTTATTTTTATTTTATATATATATAATTATAATTATTTGAATATAATAATTATATTATGATATTACTTTATTATATTATTACTTACTTAATAGTTACATTATATAGATACATATTACATAATACAAGAAAATTTTTAATTATTTTAAGTTAACATTTCAATTAATATATAAATTAAAATGTATTAACAATATATTTGAATAATTAAATTAATATTAAATCTTCCATCTTTTTATTTTTATTTTTAATATATATCTTTATTTTTAATATATATCAGTAAAATAATTCCATATATAATAATATATATCTAATATTATAATATATATAACATTATTTATTTATTTTGATATTTATCATTCATTTATTTATTAATTATTCTTTTAAGGATTATTATATTTTAAATAATAATTAAATATTAAAATATAAAAATATTAAAATATTAATTTAATTATGAACTAATAATATTATTATTAAAAAAAAAAAAATTTTTTTTTTATTTATTTTGATTAATTATTTAATAATTTTGTTTATTAATTATTGCCGTCAAAAATTGTTCCCATTACTTAATATTATTAAATTCACATGTAAAAAATTACACTGAAATTCTATAATTATTTGCTATTTTTATTAAATATATAATGCATTAAATGTTATCAACCTTTATATATTATATTAACTAGAATTAATCTGTAATAATATGGTATATTTTCTTATTATATTATTTTGTTTATATTTTAATTATAAATATAAACAGATAACATAATCAATAGGATCA
>MCFG01000003.1:150000-180000 GCA_002104895.1 Anaeromyces robustus
CAAAAAAAAAAATATTTGTAATTCTAATAAAAATAAACTAATATATAAGAAAAAAAAAAAAAAAGTGTAAAAGAAAAAGAAACAAATAAAATTAAAAATAAATATATATATATTTATATAAATGTGTATATGTATATGTATATATATATATATTTATTTTATATTATAAAAGTTAAAATGGATAAAAATATGTTTCTATGATTAACTATGTACAAAGAAAAATATTTTTCAATAAAATTGAAAAATAATTTTTCCCTTTTTTTTTTTTAAGAAGAAAAAAAAAGAAGAAGAAGAAGAAAAAGAAAAAAATAAATAAATAAAAAATAATAAAAATAAATAAATTATAAAAAAGAAAAATAAAATTTTTTTTATAATTTAGATATTATTTTTTCTTTTCCTTATTTATCTTACTTCTATAATATATAAAATTTACATATTTTAATAATACTTTATATAATAAAAATGATAAAATATTATTAATCCACCATAATGTCTGTTTAATTATAAAAAAAATTTGTTTTTCTTATTTCTTTTTTCTTTTTTCTTTTTTTTTTTTTTTTTTTTTTTTTTTTTCTTTTCTTTTCTTTCTTTTTCTTTTTCTTTCTTTTTTTTTTCTATTCTTGTTTATTATTATTACAAAATTTATTATTTCGATTTTCACCTCTAAACTTTCATCTTGAAATTATTTTTATATTTATTTGTCCTTTTATATGTATACTGCCTTTTAGTTTTTTTTTTTTTTTTTTTTTTTTTTTTTTTTTTTAAAAAAATTTATTTATTTATTTATTTTTCATTTGCTGTAAATTAATTTGTTATTTTATTGTTATTTTATTGTTATTATATCAATTTATTTTTCTTTTGTTGTTGTTTTAATAATAATTATTTTTTTTTCTTTTCATTATTTTGAATGTTTATAATCTTTTCTTACTTTCTTTTTTTTTTTTTTTTCGTTTTGTTGTTATTAACGCATGCACTTTTTTTTTTTTTTTTTTTTTTTTAATAAAAAAAATATATATATATTTAATTTTTTTTTTTCTTGAAATGATTTTAATTGTGAAAAAAAAATTAAATATTAAAAAAAAAAAAAAAAAAAGTTTAAGTATATATTAATTAAATATTTGTTATAGTTTTTTTCTCTTGAATTTATATTTCTTTGATTTATAAATATCATAGAAAAATAAAGTTGAAGAGAAAAAAATAAAAAAAAAAGAAATATGTAAAACGTTGAATTATTAAATTAAACGCTATTGAAATATACATATATGTTTAGTGAAATAATTATTTTTTTTTTTTTTTTAATAAAAAAAATATAAAAATAAAAAAAAAAAAAAAAAAAAATTGAAATAAAAAATTATTTTTTTGTGTGTATGTTCTTTTCCTTTTACTTGGATTTTTATACTTTTTCATTCCTATTATCTTTTTCTAATATGCCAAAAAATCTTTTATCATTACATTTTTCTTTTCACTGAATATTAAATTATTAAATTATATATATAGATATTGATAAGAAATAAATATATATATAGTTATAGTAATCAATTTCATTTCTTGTTTTCCTATTTTCCTGTTTTTTTTTTTTTTTTTTTTTTTTTTTTTAATAATTATTTTTTCTAAAGATATACATATATTGAAAAATATAATAAAATAATATAGAGTTTATCTATTTCTATTAAATAATTTTTTTTTGTTTTGTATTGAATATGAATATAAGATATATTTATTTTTGTTGTTATTGTTGAAAAAGTAATATTTATGAATTATGAAAACTTGATTGTATTTTCTGTTAATTTTATCGATGACAAATTTCTTTATATTTAACAATATACTATAAAATTATAAATTTTTATTAATTTATAATATTTTTTCTATGAAAATGACTGATAAAATAAATTACTAAATTTACTAATAAAATAAATAAATTAAATTAATAAATGATGATTAAAATAAATTATGAATGATAGGCTGAAATTGTATGATTAGAAGTTTTTGATTTATGTATTTTTCTGTATTAAAAGCGTGTGTGTTTCATTGATTAATAAGCAATAAAAAAGGATAATTGAATGAGTTGTTATTATATGATAAGTATGATGTATTAAATAGTTATTTTACTCTATGATATCAGTATTTTCATATTGATAACTTAATATATTTCTAAATAGTATATTTCAAAAAATAATAAAAAATTTTTATCACAAAATTTTAACTCATAATTCCTTTTAATAATCTTTCTGAATATATATTGATATATATATATAGATATATTTCAATTCATTTTTTAACAAAACTTAATTATTGGAATTATTAAAAATTATTAAATATTTATTATATATTTATATAATAAAAAAATATGTATTAATATCATTAATAAATAATTTAATATTAATTTTTTAAATATATATTAAAATTAATATTCTTACCTTTTTCATTTCAATAACCAACATAAATAATAGATCACTAAATGCAAATATACCTATTTTATATGTATTTTATATTATTTTTGTTACTTTTATATTTATTTTTGTTTTTGTTTGATTGTTTAATTTATTTTGTTTTTGTTAGTTTTGATTTTTTTTTTTTTTTTTTTTTTTTTTTTAATTTTTGTTTTTTTTTTTTTTGTATTTAATAATTAAAAAAGAATTTTTCGACTTTTTTTTTTTTTTTTTTTTTTTTTTTTTTAATAAAACTGTTTAATGGATAGATAAAGTCTTAGCAATTGTTGTTTTAATTGTAATATCATATTATAAAAGCTTTCTATGATTTTTAGGTATGTAGGTATGTTAAAAAAAAAAAAAAAAAAAGTAAAAAAAAAAAAAAAAATCTAAATAGTTAAGTAAAAAAAAAAAAAAAAAAGTGAATTAAAAACTAGCATCATATATCCATGATGATGAAAATGGGGAAGTAGTTACAAGTTTCGTTGCTGGTCTTGGATAATATTTATTTGAATTTGATGAATTATTTGAATAACTACTGTTACTACCAGATTTATTACTACGATATGAGTTTGAATTACCAATACCTTCCCATTTTGATGTTGTATAATGACTGAGACGATGTTGGTTTGATGATGTATATGACTTTGGTTTATCACGATTACCGATAGATAAATAATTACGTTTACTAACAAGATAACTTCCATCACTATTACCACTATAACTTCCATTACTATGACTAGATGATGTACTATAACGATTTAAGCGATTTGAATAAAGAGATGATGAATTAGAAGAATAAGAAGAAGTTTTGTAAGGTGATTTTGTTTTAGGAGAAAACGGTGAACCAAAGAAACTATTTGATGGTTTATTAGTTTCACTTTTAGATGGTAAAGAAGATGATAATGGTGTTTGGAAAGTTTCTGGTAAATCATCCAAGAACGATATTGGTTTACCAAATGGACATGAACTAATAGTATCTATTTCATTATTAATATCATGTCTTCTAGGTTTTATATCAATATGTTGAGAATTACCATAATTAACATAAGTATCTGAATGTGGATGTTTATCAATTTCAAGATCATCATCATCCTCTTCTTCTTCTTCTTCTAACACAATTATTTCTTCTTCTGGAGTTTCTATTAATTCATCTTGTGATTGTAAATTTTTAAAATCATCTTCTAATTCAAATTCTTCATTTTCATCTTGTAATTTAGAATTTTCAATTTTTTCATATTTTTCTTCATGTTCTTCTCGACTCTCTTGTTCTTTTTCTTCTTCCTTTTCATTTTCTATCTTTAATTTTGATCTTTTAACTTCCTCTTCTAATTCAATTTCTAATTCATCCAATTCTTCTTGAACTTGAGAATCTTTATTATGTTTAACCTCTAAATCAGCTTTAGGTAATATAGGTGATGAAGTAAATAATGAATCAGTAAATAAGCGATGAGTAGAAGAATTGAATGAAGTAGTTGGAATATCACCTGATAATATATGATGTGATAAAGAAATAGAATTTTCACCTTCAGTTAATGACATATCTTTAATGTAGTCACTATCTTCTTCATCTGTATCTTTTGCTTCAAATGAATCACCAAATAATCTTATGAAACTATGATTATCATCATCACTTTCTTCACCATCAGCATCATTATCACTTGTAGGACTATCGGTACCATTAAAGGATAGTGGTGAAACTTGATTAGGATGAAGGTAACTCTTTTTACCTTCACTATCATCATTTTCTTGGTCAGGTTCAGAGAATAAAAAGATATTATTTTTTTGATTAGTTTCAAGATTACTTTCTAAACTACTACTAAGTTCTAGAGTGACCTTTGGAACACGACCTTCATCAGAATTATAATCTGAAGAATGTGGAGTGTTTAAAATAATATTTGGTTGAGCTTGTCCCTCACGGAAATAATTTGGATCATCCTCTAAAGATGAAGACAATGATACTGACATTGCAGCATTTATGGCTGATGCGTTTAATTTATTTGAATCACTAGAGTTTTTATTGATTAAACAACTCTTTAATGAAGGAGAAAGATTTTCACTATCACTACCACTATTATTAGAATTGGTCTCTGAATCAGGACTATCAACAGAATTATTTGAATTACGAGATTTACGCCAACGTTTTTGATATTCCTCTATAGTCTGCTTTTTCATTTCCAAACGATAACATTCAATTTCGTTAAATTCAGCATCATTTAATTCAGCAATAGGAACACTTGTTCTATCATAATCGTTGGCATCATATGTCTCAACAGTTTCAATATTTTCATTAAAATGTACTTTAACCATTTTTTTTTTTTTTTTTTTTTTTTTTTTATTAATAAAGTGTAATATTTATATAAAAATAGATATTAATATAGAATTTTTATTAATTATTAATATGTTAGTTGTTATTTTTTTTATTGGTTATTTTTTTCTGTGTTTTTATTTATTTATAATATATATTTAAATTTTTGTTAATAAGTATTTTACTTTCAAATAAAAAGAAAATTGAAATAAAAATAGATTATAAATTTCTTTAAAAAAATAATATATTCTTTTATATTTTTAAATTAATTAAAACTTATATATATACAATGATTTTAAATAAATCCTTGATATTAAGAATTATTAATATTAAGTTTTTAAATTTAAAACGTAAATTTTAATGTAATTTTAATTAATTAGATATAATTTAAAGAATATAATATTTATTATTGTTATTATTGTATTTTATTATAATATGTTTCTTTTTATGCTTTTATATATTTTTTGAAAAAATTTCAATTTAATAAAAAACTTAGTTTTTTTTTTTTTTTTTTTGATATCTAACAATAGAAAAAAAAATAAAATTTTAAAAAAAAAAAAAAACTATTTTCTTTATATTTCAAGAATTTTGATTATAAATAATTTTCAAAATTTCAAAATGATTTTTGATTATATTAATATAATTCTTAATTTCGCAAAAAGAAAATTATATTTTTTTTGTATAAATCATTATTAAATCTTTATCTTTTTTTTTTTAACTTTGAATATAAAAAGGTTATATGAATAACTTTAAAATAAAAAAAAAAAGATATTGAATTATATTTAAGAAAATAGTTGTATAAATATTGTTCAATTCGTTGATAAAATATATATGGTCAATTGATATAAATGAAATCAAGTATATGACAAAAGATTGTTAGTTTTTTTGTAATAATGTTTTGAATTAAAAGTTTTCTATGTAAAATTATTAATATTATTATTATTATTATTATTATTATTATTATTTAATTTCAATAATAAAAATAATAATTATTAATTATAAGTAAAATTTATGATTTTCAAAAAGTTGTTAATTATTTTATTTATTAAGTAGTGTTATTTATTTATATATTATTAATTAATTTTTCAATTTTTCCCCTTATATATATTTTATTTTCTTTATTTTATTTTTACTTTTAATATCTATTATATATAATATATATGTTTTTTTTTTTTTTTTCCTTTTTTACACTTTTTCATTTATAACTATTTTACATAATAGTTAATTTTATTATTTTTTTTAAAGAAAAAAAAAATTAAAAAAAAATTACTTATAATCTTTTATATATAAAATTTAATTTATTTCTTTTTTTTTTTTTATAATTTTTTTTATATTTATTTTTTATATATTAATTTATTTATTTATTTATTTATTTATTTATTTATTTATTTATTTATTTATTTATTTATTTATTTATTTATTTATTTATTTATTTATTTATTTATTTATTTATTTATTTATTTATTTATTTATTTATTTATTTATTTATTATAGTAAAGAATTATAAAATTATGTTTTATTATCGAAAAAAATTAAAAAAATTTATTATTTAAAAAGAATGATATATGACATAAATAATAGAATGTTAATATATACATAATATATTATATTATATTATATGATATGATACATTTGTATTTGTATATTTATATATTACGTAAAGTTTTAAAATAATAAAAATCAATTTAATATTATATTTTATTTTTTTTTTTAAACATTTAATATACATATTATATTATAATAATAATAAATATAATAAATA
This sequence comes from Anaeromyces robustus, assembly GCA_002104895.1. Classification (NCBI taxonomy): domain Eukaryota; kingdom Fungi; phylum Neocallimastigomycota; class Neocallimastigomycetes; order Neocallimastigales; family Neocallimastigaceae; genus Anaeromyces; species Anaeromyces robustus. The sequence goes on from MCFG01000003.1 coordinate 156,500, forward strand.
GTAAAACATTCTATAATTTTTTTAAAAAAAAAATTTTTATTACATATATTACTCAGTATATCATATATTATTAATAATTAAAATATATATTAGATTATATTTTTAATAATTTCTTATGGTTTTTTCAATTATATATTAAGTAAATTATTATAGAATCACCACCTATAATATTCAAGAAATTTTCCTTTTTTTTTAAATTAATTTATTTAAATATTAATATATTAATATATTAAAATATACTATAATAAATATATATTAATCTTTAATACACTAATATATTATAATATATTATAATAAATATTTGAAAATTTTTAAAAAATATATTGTTAATCATAAGAATTTTACATTATATTGTAATTATAATTATAATATATTACTTAATTTATAATATATTCCATAATATATTATAAATATATTGTTGGTAATATATAAATTAATATATAATATAATCTATTATATATATTATGTCATATTTTTACTATATGTTTAAATATTAATATTTTCAATTATGATTTTGTCATTTATATTAAAAATTTATTTATTATATATTATATAATATAATTTTGTATAAAATTTAAAATATATATAATATTTAATCGATCTATATATTATAATATATAATTTTATAAGAATTTTTACTAAAATTCTTTACCACTAAAGTTAAGCATTGATAGTAAAATAAGTAATAAGTAATTCTAATAGTTTGAATATTAATTGAAATTGATATACATAATTAAATAATTATAATTATAAAAAAAAAAAAAAACAAAAAAAAAACTTTTGATTTTTTATAACAATAATAAAATAATGTATTACAATATTCATTTGTTTATGTAGTGTAATGATTATAGAACAATATTAAAAATACAAAGAAAAAACCAATTGTATATTATAGAAAAAAATTTTTATCATCTCAAATTAACTTCCATAATGACTAATAATCTATTAGAAAAAAAAATTCTTAAAGATTTTTTGTTAAATAAATGATATGATATACATTTATACATAAAGAATAAATAAATAATTTAATTTTAATTTCTAAATCCACAAAGACAAAATAAAATAAAAGTTTGTTTACTTTAAGTAAACTTATATAATAGTAAATAAGATTATATAACTATTTTTGATCATAAAACAATATACTTATATTGTTACTCCTATTTCCAAAATTTATAGATTTAATTTATAAATTATAAAAAATTAAACTGATTTCTTTAAATATTATTTAGTTAATATTATAGTAATAAATTTTTGATATATGTAACATTTTTAACATAGTTCTTTAAATAATAAATAAATCACATTCTTATGAAATAATTAGTTGAAAAATTTTTTTTTCTTTGTAGAAAAAGAAACAAATAAAAAATTTATATCTAATATCAATAATAATAATAATAATCAATAAAATATAATAATAATTATAATAATCATAATTGATTAAAATTATTAATTAATAATAATATAAATGTAATTATTGATTAATATTTGCGAATAATCTTTTATAACCAGTAATATAAATAATTACGATTAATACTATTAAATATTATTTAATAATTTTATAGATTCATAATTAAAGAATTATAATTGATCTATCCTTATAATCCTTATAATTCTTATAATCCTTATAATAGCCTAGCATTAAATTAATAAGGTAAATTAAACACCTGTTAAAAAAAAAATAATAATAAAAAATGAAAATGAGTAGTCACATTTTTAATCCAATATATTTACACTTTGTTATCCTAAATTAAAAGAATATAATACAACAAAATAAATAAAAATAAATAAAAATAAATAATAATTAATATACACCTATAAACTATTCTAATTTATTTAAATAATTTTATTTAATATATTATTAATTTATTGTATTATATTACTCATATTTTAATATATATATTAAAATAATATATTAAAATCAAGAATCAATTAAATTAAAATTAAAATTAAAATTTTTTTTTTTTAAAAAGAAAATAACAATATATAATAGAATGAAAAAAATAAAAACAATTGGGAGTAAAACAAGTTTACTATATTCTAATATTCAGTAGAATTTAATACTTTATTTACTTTTTTTTTATGGTTATAATTTATATAATTGACTTTTAATTATTATACTTAAAAAAGTATTAATATCACATAATTATGATGTTTTATTATTAAGGATTCTGAAGAAAACAAACTAATAAATAAAAAAAAATTATAGTTAATTTTTATCCTTTTCATATATCATTATTTTGCTTTTTTTTTTTAATTCATTTATATTACAAATTAGTGAACACTTTATTTGCTTTTTTTTTCTTCAAGTATTTAGTCATATGATATATATAATACATATCTTGAAACATAGCAATATTTATATACATTTGAATGATCTAAAAAAATTAATTATATATACAGTATATAATTATGTTTTATTTATTACATTTAATTATATCTATTTATTTATTTATTTATTTATTTATTTATTTATTTATTTATTTATTTATTTATTTATTTATTTATTTATTTATTTATTTATTTATTTATTTATTTATTTATTTTTTTATTTATTTATTTTTTTATTTATTTTTTTATTTATTTATTTTTTTATTTATTTATTTATTTTTTATTTTTTTATTATTTATTTATTTATTTATTTATTTTTTTATTATTTATTTATTTATTTATTTATTTATTTATTTATTTATTAATTTTTATTAATTTATTTATTTATTAGTTTATTTATTTATTTATTTACTTATTCATTTTAAGTAAATAATTAAACAAACTAACTTTTCAGGTAAATAAGTATTACAAAGAGTTGTTTAATTTATTATTAATTAAGGTTCATAAAATAATCTCCAAATTAAGTAATTATTTAATTATACTATTTTTATATTATTTTAAATATCAAAACCAATAAATTTTGATTTACTTTAAAAGAAATTTTTTATATATAAAATTAATACAAAATTATGAAAATATATTATAATATACATCAATATAAAGTATAATTAAAATTCTTATTTTTTTTATTTATTTTTGAGTTTATTGTTAATTAATATACCATTTATTATTTAATATCTTAACTAAACATTTTAATTTCATATAAATTGAAAAAAAGTTTTTTCTTCTTTCAATCCTTATTTAACTTTAAACAATATATAATATATTCTTTAAAATATATTTAATTATAATTTATTATATTCAAATTTTTTTAATAAACAAAAAAGGAAAATTTATTTTTTAAAAAAAAATTGTGTAACATTTTTTATTTAATATAATAATAAATAATAATAATTAATAGTAAATAATAATAATAATAATAATAACAATAACAAAAAGCCATAATATTATTGTTAAGCCATATTTAATAATATAAAATATTCCATATAAAAATGATAAATTATTCAAAAATATACAATATTTAATATTAATAATTCTATCTTAAACAAGAATAGTATTTAAATATAGAACATAAAATTATTATTAATATTAAATTTTGTATATTTTTGAATTACTATCCATGTTTAAAAACATTCTACTATATAATTTAATTAAATATTAAAAGTAAATCATAAAATACTTGTTGTTTTTTTCTAATATTATAGTAATAAAATTCAAACATATATCTATCCATAATATTATTTATATATTTATATATTTATATATTTATATATTTATATATTTATATATTTATATATATATTTATTGATTTATTTATAAAATATAAATTTTTATAAAAAAAACTTTATATTTCATCTTTTAATTCATTATTTAATCATATATATATATATATTTAAAACTTAAAAGTAAAAAAATATAATAAAATAATAATTATAAAAAAGAAATTTAAAGATAAATATTATCATAATTATATAATTAATCAACACTTTTAAAAAATTCTTATATCAATATTTTTATAAAATTCTAAATTTAAAAGATTGCATAAATTAAAATCAAAGTTATTATTTTATTTCGTTATCTTTTTTTTTTAAAAAAATAATGATGAATAATAATATATAAAAATTATACTTAAAAAAAAAAAACTGACTTAATAAAATATATTAAATATAATATAATTAAATAATTAAATAAAAAAAAATATTAAATGATAAAGAATTAAAAGTTATTAGAAGAATTAATACTTTTTCTATAAACTGAATAAAGTTTAATTAAATATTTGTTTTCATTTAAACTAAGAAAATAATTATTATAAATTTAAAAAATATATTATAAAGTATTAAATTATTTTAATTATTTCTCTTTGAGTTTTTAAAGTTTAAAGTTTAATATAATTAAAATATTTATACATTATAATTATATACAAAAAGTTTAGATAGCTTATTCGCTTATTCCCAACTTTAATGATAATTATCATTATTATTACATTATTTATTACCGAAAAGAAGTATTAATTTCTGTAAAGAAATGCATAGCACATTTTAATTTATGTAAAGAATTATAATTTTGAACTTTGATTTAAATTTTATTTTTTTTTTTTTTCTATAAAAAAAATAATTTCATTAAAATATATATATATATATAAAATTCATATTAATGTATATATAAAAATATCTTATTAATTAATTAAAGAGTTAATTTTATCAAGTTTTTATAAATCATTATTCTTAATAAAGTGTTGTAAATACAATTTCAAATAATTTGCATTAGTATATATTGAAATATTGAATGGTAAAAATATTTTTTTTTTAAAGAAATAAGAAAAAAAAGCAATTATTACCTTTTAACTATATATATTAATTATTATACCTTCAGATATAATTTTATTATTAAAATTATAAAATATTATTTTTACTAGCAATTACTATTATTGTAGGTTTTCTAAAATAAAATAGAAATATGAATAAAATATTCATTCTTCTAGTAACTTTTAATTCTTTTTCTTATAACATTTTAATTTTTATACTTTTTTTTCAACTTTTTTTCTTTTTATTATTTATTTTGTTCTAATAATTTTTTTTCTTTTTTTTTCTTAATTGTATTATAATTATTACCATCTATTTATTTTATTTTATTATTAATTATCTATTTATTAATATATTATTATTACTAAATTATTATTATAATATTATAGTTAAATAAAAAATTATCTTGTTTTATTATCCTTATCTATAATTATTAATTTTGTATTTGTAAAATCTAATCCTACATAACGTTTGGTTTTATATTTAATTTTCAATGATAGTATATATTTATCATTAATATAAAAAATTCCAATAATGAACAACACTAAACAATATAATAAATATGGAATTATTAAATTAATATTTAAATATATATTCTTATAAATGAAACAAAAATTGCATATATGTTTATATCCATATATAATAAATAAGTCAATTTAATACATATATATATATTCAATATCTTATAGTATTACTTCTTTTATTATTACTATTATTATTTTAGTTTAAACAATATTTACTTAAATTTTATTTTAACACCTATATATTTATACTTTTTATTCATGATATATTTAACTGTCATTTTTTAAAGTATGAGATATAAGAATTGTTATTTTTTTATTTATTTATTTTAAAAACAATTTTGTTTTAAATAATTATTTAACTTATGTTCATACTTTCAATATATAAAATAAAATTAGAATTAAAAATCAATAAAAATATAAATTCTAGAGAAAATTTCATTCTTACCCATCTTAATAGTAGTGATATATGAAAATTACTATTTCATATATAACTATATTAATATCACGTATATCATTATTTCATTATTTATTATATATATTCATTATTATTATTATTATTATTATTATTATTATTATTATTATTATTATTATTATTATTATTATTATTATTATTATTATTATTATTATTATTATTATTATTATTATTATTATTATTATTATTATTATTATTATTATTATTATTATTATTATTATTATTATTATTATTATTATTATTATTATTATTATTATTATTTAATACAATAATATTTACTAATATAGTTAATAATTATCACATTTTTTATTATTATATAAAAATTAATCACATTTCAAAGATAATTAAATAAGTATTCATATATTTATTTTTAAAAATTAATATATATATTGACATAAATTATTAACTAAATTTAATTAAATATATCTTTAATAGAATTTTCCATTCATAAAATTTAAAATTTCCCATTATGCAGTAAAAAATGATTTTTTATTAAATAATATATAGTCTTTATTTTTTTATAATACTATTATTATACTTATATGAGTTTTATTTAGCCTTAATATATATATTTAATATTTATAGTTACTTTAATTCATAATTTAATAATTTTTATATTGAAATATTTATTAATATTATTATTTTATAGCTATTATTACTATTATTATTATAATTATTATTATTATTGTTATTATTTAATTATAATAAGCAAGATATATATTTAGTAACGAAAAATATTTATTGATTTCATTATATATTCAATTTCTTTAAACTATTTTATAATTATTTAACTAGATATAATCGCATTTATTTCCTATAATACTGTATTAAAAACTATATTGTAATTTAGTAATGACTTTTTTCTTCAATAATATAATAATATTATATTTAATATTTCTTTTTAAAATCAATTTTTATAACATATAAATTATAAAGGAAATTCTTTTTTTTTATATATTTATTTACTTTATATATTTATTTTATTTATTTATTTATTTATTTGCTAATATAGTATTATATTACATATTTTTATAAAAAAGGAAAAAAAATATATATATATATAAAAGTGATATTAATACGATTATATAAAAATATTTAATTTTATTTCCCGTAGTATTATACAAATCTATAAAAATAAAATAAAAAGAAATTGAATAGAAATATTTACTATTTTATAATATCATATATATATTTTAAAATAATTAATAAAAAGAAAGATTTTTTATATCCTCTTTATCTTTTATATTTTAATATATTATTTAATTATTTAATATAAAAATTTAGATATTAAAATATTTTATATTATTTGTCATCCATATATTTTCCAAATAGCATTCTTTTCTTAATAAACATATATTCATTATAATCAGTAGAAATAGCTGAGAAACTATTAATAGACTGAATACTATTAGTTATTATATTATTATTATTTATACTATTAACATTACGATTATTCATTTCACGCATTGGAACTGGGAAGTTACCTTCTAGAGAATCTGTGGATTTATCTCTAGTTAGAGTTGATAAATTCTTTGTTTTCTTATTTAATAGTGATGCTTTTTCATTACTAGATTGTTTCGATTTATCTTTAGATAAATTATCAGTTTTATTATTTAAATTCATGTCAATATCCTGTCCTTGTTCATTAAATAATTCTTTTTGAAGTTCTTCTACATATTCTATATCTAAATCTTCTTCATTAACTTCTGGTATATATTTAATATCGTCATAAGGATTATCTAACAACATACTATTACCATTAATTGTAGTCATTGTACTAGCAGTTAATATACTAGTATTACTAGTATTATTGTTATTAGATGACTTATTCTTATAATACTTTTTAAATTTATACATAATTTGTTCATCAAGCATACCAAACATTTTATTAGATTCTTTTTCATTTAATTTACGTTTAAATATTTTTTCTTTCATTAAAGATGCTACATGATTTAATACTGTCTTTGTAAGATCTATTAATTTTTATTTAATAAAATAATAATATTAATAATTTAAAAATATTGAAAATATATAATTATTATAAAAAAAATATTAATAATAATTTAATTAATAAAAATTTTTTATTAGAAATACATATTTTTTTTTGTTGTTGTTGTTTTTCAATAGTACTTATATTATTACCTTTTTTAACAGCCATTAAAAATTCATACCATGACCAAGTTTTATTACGATATTCTAAAGTAGGGAATTTAAATGTAAATTGGAATATATCTGAAATATTTTTATCTTTAGGACCCTATAATGTTAAAATTTATTTAACAATAAATAATAAATAGATTATTTTAATTAATATTCATATTTCTTTTATAAATATTATGTAACATTGCAATAATTATATAAAAACAATTACATGTAAAATAATATGATATAATATAATATAATTTAATATAATATAATAATATATTTACTTTATAACTAATACAATGATGAGCTCCTGGAATCTTAATATATACAAAAGTTCTATTTTGCAATGCACGATCCTGCATTTGATTTACATTATACTCGATTTTATTTTCAGTATCATTTCCATTTCCTGTTGTATTAGCCAAAGTAGATAAAGCATTGGCACTTCCGAATTTTTTAATCTTTACAGAATCTTTTAAGCTTGTTGAATTACCTTCAGTAGATAAAGGATGATCATAAATAATATCCTCATCAGAATTTTCACCATTTTTCCAATCTTTTCCTTCATCATCACTAAGTACACCACTTCCTATATTATTTTTATTTAATTCATTATCTGAATAACCAATATCATTTTCAGTATCATTTGTACTAGATTTACTATTTTTCTTTTTATCTCTAATTTCAGGTATTGCTGTAGCTTTAAGAGATTCTTGATATGATAAATAAATGATTGCATCTATATCAGAATTTTTATATTTTTCAAGATCTATATTAGGGTTAAATGTAGTATTGTTAACATAATGTTCTTTATATTTATCAGGGAAGATATACCATAATAAATGATTCACTAATTTATTTGTAATTTGTAATAAAATAGGAATAAGATTAATTTCAAAATGATCAATAATGGGTATACCACCAATGGCTGGATTTTCACGATAGTAAAGTCTAAACATCTTTTCTTTGGTTTTTTCCATATATTCTCGTTGATGAGGTAGATAAGGAACTAAAGCTTTCATATAAATATTATCTTTTTCTAAAAGATTATTAACTACAATTTTTCGTAATTCTACTGAATTAATATTAGTTTTATCATCAAGTGTTTCAATTTGATATTTAAGATCCTTAAAAATACATTCACAATAAGGTACTGAATTATCAAGTAACATATTATAGGTTAAATCTTTACTCATATAAATAAATTTTGATTTTATTTTAGAAGAATTTTTTTTAGAAGAATTTTGTATTTTATTAATTTTTTTTAAGGCCAAAACAATATATAACAAATCATCTTGAGTTTGATAAAGATGGTTTTGTAATTGTTGATATTTGGATTGAGTATCTAATATAGATGTATTTTTTAATTCATCATTAAAAGCATCTTTCCATCCAATTTGTGCTATAGATCGTTTCAATGTTCTTATGTTATTTTTTAATATATATATATTATCCATCATAGCATTCATATCATCTAATTGTTCAATTCTAAAGACTAATTTTTGTACATTATCTTCCATTCTTAATACATTTGGTTCTGTATATGAAAAAAGATCAAAAATGACATTATAGATTGTGCAATATTGTAAGGAAGTAGCAAATAAATTACACTCTTTTATAACAATAATATTTGTGTCAATTTCATTATCTTTGTCTGAGTAAGCAGTATTTAATTTTAATGTTTTATTGGTATTCGAATTATTTTTGTTATTACAATTATTTTTATCATTATTATCATTGTCATTATTATTATTATTATCTTCATTTTTGGATAAATTAGCATTATTTCCGTTAGTCTCTGTTGTAGATTTATTATTTTCCAAAGCACTTTTATGATTACTTTTCTTGGAATTAGTTTGTATTCGTTCTAATGGTTTAACATAACTTGCATTATAAGAATCCGATATCCATGTTATATTAAAACTATCAGCAATATGTTCCATAATACCACAGTGTGAAGTAGGATCAAAAATACATTCTAATGGTACCCATAAAGGCCATCCTAATTTACCATCACTTGTATTTAAAACAAGTGTTAATGGGAATTTATTTCTTTTGGATTCATTAGCAGTATTTAATTGAGCATCTTGAATAACCACATGTGATCTTCTTTTAATAATTTCTTCATCTTTAACATTATTAACGTCTTCTACATCTAAATCAGTAATAGATATACTTCTATATTGAGCAGTTTTAGCAACTAATAATACCAATCCTTTTTCTTTACCAATATAGTCTACTCCAACTTCAAAACAAACTTCTGGATTAATAAAATTAATAAGCATACTATTAACTGTTTTTTCATAAGGGGATACATAATCAGGGGAATTTTCATTTCGAGATGAGATATAAGTATCTGATTTAGTTTGAATTTCTGGGAATTCAATGGTATCCTCATCTTCAGTATTATTGTTATCTTGTTCTGTAACAATAAAATGTGTATTTTGCTCACTAATTAATTTTTTTAATAATTCATCAGCTAAATTAGAATTATTACCAATATCTAATTTTTCAAAACCTTTCAATTCAGCATTACTATTATTATTATTATTATTAGTAGTAGTAGTAATAGTATTTTTAATATTATTATTTTTATTATCATCATCATAATTATTATTATTACTATTATTATCATTATTATCATTATTATTATCATTATTATCATTATCATCATCATCATCATCATCATCATCGTTAATATTATTACTACTACTACTACTACTACTATTATTATTATTATTATTATTATTATTATTATTATTATTATTATTATTATTATTATTATTATCGCCATTAGTAATAATAATATTATTATTATTATCACCATTAGTAATATTATTATTATTATTATCGCCATTAGTAATATTATTATTATTATTATTATTATTATTATTATTATTATTTGTATTCACGAGATTTTCTGACTGTTTTTGTTCTTCACTTAGAGGATTTATTATTTTTTCATTGGTAATATCGTAATTATTTCTATTTGAATTCTTATTAACAATTTTCTTTATCTCTTTTTCCAGTTTATATGTCATATTATTATGAAGTAAATTAATTCGATTGTTTAAATTAACCATTTTAAATATGATATTTCTTACTGCTTGATTCCATATCAATTGAATATTATGAACAATGAATATATTATTAAATAATCCTGTATCTATCTCATTTGATGTATCAAGAGATTCATTATTAAAGTAAAAGGCATTCTCTTCTTTTTCCATTTGTTCTTTTAATATTTTTTTCTTTTCATATAAAATAGCTAATAGATCAACAATATCAACAGACTAAGTAAGATTATTAAAAATTATTTATAAATATGCAATTGTTAATACATAAAAAATTTCATAATAATAAATATTTATTATTACTAATTTATTTATTATTTTTTTATTTACTTGTTCAAATTTATTAGTATATGAATCCATATTATTTTGTTGTTCTACAAGTTTCCTTATTAAAATTTCTATTTCAAAATATCTTTTTTGAATAAGATCAACTTGAACTCTACTTATATCTATTTTTTATATATAAATTATTATATTATAGTAAAATATTTATTATTAGAAAATTATTATATTATTATTATTATTATTATTATATAATCTAGGTAATATATAGTTTTACCGTTTTCAATAATTTGATATTCTTTTTTTAATTTTTCTGCATCGCCTATTGCATTTCTCTTAAAATACGATACGTAAGATGACTTGAAAAAATATTCTGTATTAATTGGTATATTATTATTTAAATAGAATTTATCTAAATCATTTCTCCAACTATATATATCATCATTATCATCATCTTTACTATCAATATTACTCTGATCATCTCCTTTAAAACTATATAATTTAGCCTCATCAGAGATAGCATTTCCTAATGTATATATTTTTCCCTCTAATGATGTAATAATTGCATTTGAATATGTAAAGTCTAACCCTTTATTATCTTCATTAATCATAGACAATTCCATATTTAATGTTTGGGCTTTACATCTAATTCCTATAATAAATTCCTTAGGAAAGCATTCATCATTAATATATGAAGAAATTCCAACCATTAATGGCATTACACTAAATTTAATATTAAGCCCAGATATATCCATTGGAAATTTTTTATCTACTTTTTTATTGTATAGTGGACCTACACCAATTGGTAGACCTAAAACACCCATAGACATAAATTCAGAAAAATTCATTATATAATTAATAGCATCTAAAGATAAATGAACATAATTATGTTGATAATTTAATCCAGCAAAATAATATGATGGTGATGATAAATTAATATTTAAATTCATATTCTTTGTTCTAAAACCACTAAATGAATCAAAAACCTTTTATATAAATATATGTATAATATAAGCATAAGCATATATTTTTAAAATTATTTAATATATAATAAATAATTTTATATAAAATTAAAAAAATATTAATAAAAAAATATTAATAAAAAATAATTTTAAATATATATTATATACCGTTGTATTAGGATATGGTGTAGCAAATTGAGGAAGCTTTAAATAAAGATCATTATGATCCCTTGGTTCTTTAAAATAATTATCTACTATAGGATTAAAAGTACAAATAATAGATAATTGAACATCACCACTCATCATAACAATTACTTCATTATTAATAATATCATTTTGATTATTATTTTCGTAATAGTAGCACTCATAATACTGTTCCTTTTTCATTCTCGGAATCATACATTTTAATTCTCCACAACATATTCTTAAGACTTCATTTTTAACACCTGTATTACCAAGTTTAATATTCACACCTTTACCAAAAATAATATTTATACCATTATTTCCAAAATAGTCACTATCTAAAGTATAATAAGGTGAGCAAGATCCAAGAATATGAACATCAAAATCACATCCATTAGTTATAATAACATCTAAGCTACCATGAAAGTTTAATCTCATTTTATCCCACCATGCTAATTTTTCACTAGGATCATAAGAATCTTTAGAAAAAGCACTTACTGTTTGTAAAATATGAGTAAATACTGGATCATTAGAGTAACCCCAAGTAAAGCTTGCCTTTTGATTTGTTTGAATAACAAGTTTGGCTTTATAAAACAATTTTACAGGATTAATTGTTCTAAGAATTGTTTCTGATCGTCTATTATGGAAATATTTAACATTTATCCATTTTTTACATTCTTCATTAGGATCTTGTTCAGTAATAAATACATTAATAGTAAATATAAGACTTGGTCTATTAATAATATCACTTGATTCAGGAATATATAACATTTTTTCTGGATAATCTCTTAAATCCATAGTTGCACTTCCAACTTTAAGAGTAAGATTAACTGGAACTAAAGTATCATAAATTTTATCTTTCGGTGTCCTTTCATCAATTATATGAATAGTTTCTTCAGAAGACTCTCCTAATAATACTGGTTTATCAACTAATATTCTAAGATCATAAAATGAAATTGAACCCATAAGAGTAGAAGTTGTAGAAGAAACTTCACTCTTATATTTCTTAACAGTATTAATCCACTGACTAGAATTCATTTTTTTTAGTAATAATGATGCTTTTAAGATTTTTGCTTCAATATTAGCTACATCATCTTCAGGATGTGAAGTATTATTAATTTTAACAGTGTTATTATTATTATTATTATTATTATTATTATTATTATTATTATTATTATTATTATTATTATTATTATTATTATTATTATTATTTTCATTAGTAGATTCATAAAGATTAGTATTATTATTTTCAATACTATTGGTAATAATATTATCATTATCATTATTTTCAATACTTTTATTATCATTAGTATTATTATTACTATTACTATTAGTATTAATATTACTCTCAGGATTTATTGATGAGTTTATATTTGTTTGTGTATATTCTTTTGATTCCAAATTTGGGTTAATATATGTATTATTATTATTATTATTATTATTATTATTATTATTATTATTATTATTATTATTATTATTATTATTATTATTATTATTATTATTATTATTATTATTATTATTATTATTATTATTATTATTATTATTATTATTATTATTATTATTATTATTATTATTATTATTATTATTATTATTATTATTATTATTATTATTATTATTATTATTATTATTATTATTATTATTATTATTACCATTAATATTGGAAATATTAATTTGAGTATTGTTATCAGATTTAAGATCATTGGTATAATAACTATTAGTTATTATACTTTCAGTATTACTTGATAATGAGTTATTTCTACTCTCATTATTGTTTTCATTTAAAATATTGCCATTACTACTATTAATAGTACTAATAGTATTTTCATTATCATTAATAACAACTTTGTTATTATCATTATTTATATTATCATTATTAATATTTATATTATTATTATTATTATTATTATTATTATTATTATTATTATTATTATTATTATTATTATTATTATTATTATTATTATTATTATCATCATCATCATTATTATTATTATTATTATTATTATTAACCCCATTATTAATTTGACTTTTGATTTTATTTTCTGCACTATTATCATCATTATCAGTACCGGCTTTAGTAGTATTATTATGATTAACTTTAATTCCTTGATTTTTAATATGTCTTAAATCAGCTATTTTTTTTTCAAAAGCTATTTCTCTAGCTACACGTTCTTTTTGCTCCTTTGTACCATATAAATATATTTTTGATAAGTTCGATTCGAATTCATTTTCTACAAATTGAAGTGATACCATATTAAAGTAAATATACGCTTTTATCATTTCATTAGGTTCAATAATTGTTGGAGTATTAACATATACTTTACCAAAAATAATAGTATAAACTATATTCTTCATGGCTTTCATCATATGAACAAAACTGTCAATAACATCCGACAAATCAAACAAATATGGTATTGATACAATAGCACTTTCACTATTAATAACAAGATCTAATAATGAATCCTTTGTATTATTTCTTTTAATATCACTATCACTATCACTAATATCTTCAGTTTTATTAATATTATATACTACATTTAAATTCTTTACTTTCAATAAATTAGATTTTTTATTAATTTGTGATGGTAATAACACTAGAATTTTATTAACATCATATTTAATGGTATTAAAATAGCTAATAGAATTATCTTTGAAATATATAAAAAGTTTTGTATTATCTGGCATATCAAGTTCTAATTGAATATTTTCAATAGTAAGTTTAATATTATTAAATATATTTTCAGCTGGAATGCTAGACAAAGAACTTATACTACTCATTTTACTTAGGGATGCACTAATCATATTATTTTTGAATTGATTATTTGAATTATATCTATTATTATTTGTTAAATTAGTAATATTTATATTCTCTGATATTGATTTTTTAAGTGAAGTTATAAATGGTTGGATGATTTTTTGCATAATAAAGTTTGCTGTAGATAAAATACTGAAAAAGACGTCCATTGAATAATAAATTCTAATTTTCTTAATATTAAAGTTAATTTTATTAAGATTAATACTCTCATTATAGTTTTTTAATTTTTTGAAAGATTGTATACTTTCAGTATTTGATAAGCTACTTAAACTAGTAATTTCACTAATATTTGATAAACTTTTAGTATTGACATCAACTAAATTAACAATTATATCATTTATTTTTAAAAAGTGATGCATAACTATTCCCTTTTTCAAATATTTAATGGTATCTAAATAGAAGAAATCTATTTCTTTAATCTTAAAATTAAACTGATTTTTAACTTTATTATTAGGTTTTATTATATATTTTTTATAGGCATCAATATTTGGAGTTATATAGCAATTATTGTTATAATGGAACAATATTTTTTTAATATCAAATTGAAAACCACATTCATCATCAGGATTCAAAATGGAAAATGAAATCGTATTAATTTTTATATCAAAAATAAACATATAATGTGAAAAAATATTAATTTTTTTCTTTTCATTATGTTTATTATTTATTTTTTGATGATATCCATTTAATCCATCAGCACTATAATCATTAACAGACGTGGATGACAAACTATTTTTATTATTTAAATGGGAATTTTCTCTTTTGTTCTTAAAATATAATTCAGGTGTTGAATAATATACATCTAATGAATAAGCTGAATAATTATTTATTCCTTCTTTCAAATCATAATTTGAACTATTTATAGTTTCATTACTATATAATTCTGATTCAAATTTATTAGAAATGGTAAGTTGTTCAAAAAGACTAACAAATTTATTTCTTATTAAATCTATAATAATAATTAAAGTATTAGATGATAATTTAGAAGAGCCAAAATTAAATTTTAAATTTCCAAAATATGTTCCAATTAATAATTTATCTTCCTTTTTGGTATTAACAACATCTTTATCAAAAGTTAATATACTAAATACCAATTTAGTGGTAAATTTATCAAGATTAATGCCTTGATTTTTTTCATAACTTAATGTTTCATTTATTCTTATCAATGATTGTTCAATAATACTTTCTTCATTAACGAATGAAGCTGTTAAATTTATATCATTTATTTCAAATTCAGCTTCATGAAGGCCAGATTGCTCCTCATATATAACATATTTATCATTGTCATCAGTTGGTGAAATTGATAAATTAATATTAGAAACTGAATTATGTTTTTGATAGTTATTTAAACTACTTGTAGATGAATTAAGAATATTTTGCAATTTAACTTTTTTTGCATTACAAAATTCTACATGTATTGTGTTAATTCTTAATTGAAGAAGAATACATTCATTTGGTAATGAAATATTAGTATTTTTAATAGAATAATGGTCATGAATTTTTTCAGATAAAATAATATAATTTAACATAATGTTCTTTATTTGAAAATTAATATTTACTTTTAATTTAGAAAATTTTCTAGTACTCACGCTAATCAATTTAATTGTATCATACAATGAATTTTTATTTTTAGATTTATTTTTAACTTTATTAATATTAAAACTGTAATTACTCGATCTAATACTTTCAGTACTTGTAGACAAATCATGTAATGATATTTCGCGACTCACTAATAATAATTTATTTATATTATAAAATGGATCCTCATTGTATTTATATTTATGTTTATTATTTATATTTTGAATTAAAAAATTAATATGTTGACATAATCCATATGTATAATCAAAATCAGAAGTAAGATTAATAGTAAATATATTGAAATCAAAGTTAATAGTCTTCATATAACTTAAATGCTGTTTATATTTATAAAATTGAATAATTGATTCTAATTTTAGCGTTATTAATTTTATATTTAAAAATTGAATTATATATTTTGAATCATAATCAATTATATCTAAATATAAATTCTTTAAAGAAACAGATGTGATAATATTATAAAGTTTTGATTTACTTTTCAGTGCTTCTCCTCTAATTAGTATTTCACCAACTGTTATAACATTAATAAAATGAGGTTTTCTATTAAATAAATATTTGTTATTAAAATCTATTGAACTCAATTCCATATCTATATTATTATTAACATAGGAATGACTTATCAATTGAAAATTTAAAATTTGAAAATTAAAATTCAGTCTACCATTATTTAAATAGAAAAAAAAAATCTGAACAAGCTCATTATTCATAAATCCGTTAAGATTTGAATTATCAAATAAATCATTAGAATAATAGCTTCTTAAGGATTCTTGAGAATTTGATATATGATTACAAATTTGTTCACTTACAAACTTCTTACGTAGATTGTTGTTATTTTCTTTAAGTAACTTATTATATAAATGATTTTTCAAAGAATTATTTTTTAGTACTTGAGATTTAATATATTTCATATTTTTATTGCTAATAATCTTGTTCTTATACCTTGAAATAAAATTTTCTTCATTTTTCTTTTTTTCATTAAAATTATTCTTTTTATTGTTGTTACTTTTATCATATGTGCTTTGTTCTTCGTTTACATCAAAATAGTTTTTAAAAATATTGTCAAGAATATTATATAATCTTAATAAATTGATTAATCCATTCGAATCACATTTTATATCTTCAAATGAAAAATTACAGGTTGTTTTAGCATTTTGACAATTGAATATACTTGAAATAATTATTGAATTTCTTTCATCTGATTTTAATATATCATATATATTATAATTATAATCTTCACTATTATTATTATTATTATTATTATTATTATTATTATTATTATTATTATTATTATTATTATTATTATTATTATTATTATTATTATTATTATTATTATTATTATTATTATTATTATTATTATTATTATTATTATTATTATTATTATTATTATTATTATTATTATTATTATTATTATTATTATTATTATTATTATTATTATTATTATTATTATTATTATTATTATTATTATTATTATTATTATTATTATTATTATTATTATTATTATTATTATTATCGTTATTAATATTTACTAATGAAACATTTTCGTTTATTCTTTCTGATAATGGTGATAATGATGTAACTGAATGATCCATCTCATAAAACTTTAAAGAAAATTTTGAAAATAATAATCTTATTTTAGATATATAAGGATCATAATTCTTAAATATTATATAATCAAAATATTTATTCTTTTTTTCACCAATTAATTCTTTTCTTGAAGAAGAAAACGATATATAATCTTGTTCATAAATAATTTTTGAATATTCTGGGAAATTAACTTCAAATTTGATATCAATTAAATTAATTGCTAATTTAGAAATAATCATTGGAATAATAATCTCAAATATATATTTATTATCTAACATATATATTAACGTTTTTAATACACCAATTTTATTAACTGGTCTAGATGAATATAATGTTGTTGATGACATATTTAAATCTTTTTTATTTATTTTTGATATATTTCCGGTGCTTTGTAATGTATCAATATAAGGATTTAAATATATATCAGATTTATTCATACTATAATTAGAATTCTTTATATTCAAATATGGAATGTTATTCTTTACATTTTCATTATTATCATCATTAATTTTTATTTCAGGAAAATTTAATGACCCATTTTCTTCATGATAAACATTATTAAATGATTTATGATATTCATTTTTTACAGTATTTTTATATATTCCATATATAATTTTTTTATTCAAGTTTTTCAAAAATGAACTTTCTTCTGCCTTTGATATGGAATCAATAAAACTTGGTGATGCTTTTAATCTTATACCTCTTATATTTATTATAAAAACCTTTCCCTTACTATATTTAACTCTTTTGTAAGAAAAACTAATATTTTTAATTTTAATAGATTCAATTAATGGATTGATTTGTTTTGATACATATTTAAATCCAAAATTAAAATATCCAACAGATATAATATTAATATTTAAATAAAATTTTAATAATAATATGAATATCAAAAATGAAAAAATAATTAAAGATATATTTATTGCTAAAAATTTCATAATTTTATCCATTTTTATTTAATAGTCTATTAATAAGAATATTTTCAAATTTACTTTTTATTATTCTTGTTTTAACTTATTATTATCTAAAAATAAAGTATATTTATTACTATTGAAAATTATATCATGATAGTAATAATATAATAATAAAATATATTTTTATATAATAATAATATAGTTAAGAATAGAAAAGAAGGAAAAAAGCCAATATATTAACTTAAAAATATTGCATAAACAGTTTAAAAAAAATTTTTTTTAATTATTAAATAAAACGTTTTTTTTTTGCTTTTATAAAAAAAATAAAAAAATATATAAAAAATTTGACTATCATATCAAAATAATTAATCATATATAATACTTATTTATTTATTTATTTATTTATTTATTTATTTATTTATTTATTTATTTATTTATTTATTTATTTATTTATTTATTTATTTATTTATTTATTTATTTATTTATTTATTTATTTATTTATTTATTTATTTATTTATTTATTTATTTATTTATTTATTTATTAATTAATTTATTAATTTATTATTTATTTAATTTAATTTTAAAGTATATATTTATATTAAAAAAAGATAGAACATTTTAGTTTATTAGTGTATCCATTATATAAAAAAAAAAAATTAAAAATTTAATAAAATTTATAAATTAAAATTATTAAATTTAATTATATATATTATTAATAAACAATTATAAATAGTATTATCTTAATTTTCATATTGTAATTTTTATTATTTAATTTTCAAGAATATATAAACATATCATATTATGAAATATATCATATTTAATTTAAAATAATTTTATTTTTATATATTTTATTATAAATGTAATTTTATAATTTAATACAGATAAATGGTATTATTTTGGTTTATAATTACATTCCAAAATGATAAAATTTAAAAAAAAAATGAATATTTTTTTTTTAAAATAAAATGTTAATATAATAATAATCTTTCTTTTTTTTAGAAAATAGAAAGGAAATATTATAATATTGAATTTCATTAAAATAAATATTATGTAATATAATTAACATATATGTTTTCTTAATTATATTTTTATATTATATTTACAAATGTGTATTCTTATTAAAATAATTTTATACCATTTTCCCCGAATCATCCATTGATGGATCAAGTTTCATTGATGCTCTCTTAGATGATAAATTACTTTGTATATGTGCTTGAGGTAATGGCGATATTTCTTCTTCCTCTTTAACAATCATAATTGGGGATTCTGTTTTAGAGGTCGAAAATATATCCGTTGATGTATATATGGGAATAAAATCTTTAAATTGGTTTTTGTAATCAATATCAAATGAATTATCATTAGCCAATTTAAGTGATAATCTATATACTTGTTCTTTTTGAAATTCTTCTGGTGTATCATCTTTATCATCGATATTATCTTTTACCTCTGGTAATTTAGAAGATTCTTTAGATATTGATCCTTGACTAACTGATTCTTTTGAGCTTGATGTATGATTTATTGATTCCTTAGATTTTTGCTTTTCAATAGACTCTTTTGATTTTTCTTTTTCAACTGATTCCTTAGATTTTTCCTTTTCAATTAACTCTTTTGATTTTTCATTTTCAATTGTCTCTTTTAATTTTTGTTTTTCAAATGACTCTTTAGATGATGCCTTCTCTGATATTTCTTTAAAAGACCCCTTTTGTTCTTCTTTATTATCAATCTTACTTGTTGATTCTTCTATTATTGGATCACATGTTTTTAGTTCTTCTTTCTTATTTATATTTGAATTTTCATTAATTGGTTGCGTTTCTATAGGCTGTGTCGTTGCTATATGTTCTTCTGATTCATTTTTCGTTTGTACATTATATATCTTTCTAATTTTTAAATATGGCTCAAATATCGGCTGATTTAATTCCTCATCAGGATATGTTGTAAATTTTATAAAATTTATAAATCTTTTAGCATATTTAATTGGATGAATAGCAGATATTTCAGTCTATAGTTTAATATAATATTTAATGTAAAAAATTCAAAATTATATATAAAATATTATTATCATCTCTTAATTAGATTATAATATTATTACA
Source organism: Anaeromyces robustus (assembly GCA_002104895.1). Taxonomy (NCBI): domain Eukaryota; kingdom Fungi; phylum Neocallimastigomycota; class Neocallimastigomycetes; order Neocallimastigales; family Neocallimastigaceae; genus Anaeromyces; species Anaeromyces robustus. Next base: position 177,829 of record MCFG01000003.1, read on the forward strand.
TAATATTCATTTATTATTTTCTTTATGTTTCTATAATTTAATATAAAATGCAAAAAAAAATATATTTTATATTATCTATGAAAATAAATATTTACTTTATCATTTTTTATTGATTTAAAAAAATGTTCAATTTTCTTTTTATAATTATAATTTGTAAATATATCTATAATTCCCAAAAAATATAAATCATTTAATGGTTTATTATTTTCATCTGTTGATTGAAAACCACCATCATCTTGATAAAATATACAATTTTTACGTCTTTTTATAATAATCGAATATTTATTACAAGTAAAATGATTTATTAGTTTAAAATTATAGTAAAATTTTTATATGTTTTCAGTGATAAATTATATAATTATATAAAATATACTCTTTAGATGGCTCTTCAGGCAATTTAGTTGTAGATGGACCTAAAGCAACAGGATCTGATTCTGCAATAGCTTTTCTCATTACAACTGCTTTACTTCCTTGTCGAACTTTAGCTAATTGTTGACTTAAAGATTCTGGGTTTGGTTCAAAAATAGATAATGTCTTATCTCTAATATTTTCTTGGTTACCTTTTGATAAATTATGAAAACCAATTAATAATGAATAATCCATAATATTTAATTTAGCTAATAATTTTGCATCTTTTTCTATTTGTTCAAGAAATATTTTTCGCTTTTCAGGTCCTAATTTTATTCTTCTTTTTAATTTTATCCAATTTATGTCTTTTAAAACAACAGATTTATCTTTCATAATCACTTCATCACTTACTATTCTTCCTTGAGTTGAACCCTATATAAAAAATATAGTCATTTATTATTATTATAAAATGATTAATATAAATCAGTATAAAATAATTAATTATACCTTTAAGTCATATCTTTCATGAATATCTTTATTTGGTGGTAATATATTTTGCATAACAACAAAATGGATTTTTTTACCATGAGGTAATTTTACTCTATGTAATCCAAAAATCCAACAAATTAATGTGTTTGGATTATCTCTTATATGCTATATACAAATAAAAAATACAAAAATTCAAATATATTATTATTGAATTAATAATTATTATTTAATCACATAATTTTCAATTATTCTAAAAATTACTTCATAGTATGGCTTTAGTATTTTTCTTAAGAATTTATGCTCAACATGATGTATTGTTTTAATTATAAAACGATAGTCTTGTGAATAATAAAAGAAACTTCCACTTTTTCCTGGAGATCCCAATTCTGATAATACATATTTTCCTGTCAGTGACATCTAATTATATTATTATTATTATTATTATTATTATTATTATTATTATTATTATTATTATTATTATTATTATTATTATTATTATTATTATTATTATTATTATTATTATTATTATTATTATTATTATTATTATTATTATTATTATTATTATTATTATTATTATTATTATTATTATTATTATTATTATTATTATTATTATTATTATTATTATTATTATTATTATTATTATTATTATTATTATTATTATTATTATTATTATTATTATTATTATTATTATTATTATTATTATTATTATTATTATTATTATTATTATTATATTATTATTATTATTATTATTATTATTATTATTATTATTATTATTATTATTATTATTATTATTATTATTATTATTATTATTATTATTATTATTATTATTATTATTATTATTATTATTATTATTATTATTATTATTATTATTATTATTATTATTATTATTATTATTATTATTATTATTATTATTATTATTATTATTATTATTATTATTATTATTATTATTATTATTACTTTAAATTATTAATATTAATATTATTATTTATTTATTTATTTATTTATTTATTTATTTATTTATTTATTTATTTATTTATTTATTTATTTATTTATTTATTTATATAACGAAAATTACAAGATAATCAGCTTGATCAATGTTGCATATATCTCTTATTGCTCTAAATACCCAAGGTGCGTAATCTTTAAACTTAAAATCATATTTTGATGATGGTGTCAATTCATTACCAATACTAATAATTAAACATAAAAATAACATAGAAATTATATATAAGGTTTAATATAGTTTATGTATACTTAATTCTAATAATACTCTCAAATAAAATTGTAAAAAAATTATTTACATATCAAATGCAAGTTTATGAGCTGCTTGAAAAT
>MCFG01000003.1:185000-187500 GCA_002104895.1 Anaeromyces robustus
TAGCGGTTCAATAAAAAAATATAATGAGATTTCAAAAAATAAAATTAACGTTCCTAAAATGAGAAGTAATAAAAATTAACACTAAAACATATTAATTAATTAATTAATTTAAATATTTTATTTATTGAAAATAAAAATTATTATATATATATATATAATTAGCTTTTGATAAAAATCTTATTTCAGGATACAAAAGAACATATGATGGAATAATATTATCAAAAATACAGTCATCGGAATCAATAAACCTTAAAATAAAAATATTAAAAGAAATTAGTTATAAATGTTTAAAGTTATTAAATGAATATTTTAGATATGATAAATTAACGTTAGAGTTATTAACAAAAATTGTAATTGAAGATTATGATTTAATACAATTTATTCATCCAGCAATTTACAGAATTAAATATAAATTTGACAAGAATTATACTATATCCATTGTTCCCCTTATTTTATATATAATTTCAGATGAAAATCCAGATGGTGAATTAAAAGCAGAAAGTCTAGCCTTTCTTGAATATCTGTCAGTTATTCCCAATACTTTTTTCCAAGTACTAGCTTATCCAAAAGGAATTGAAATTATTTCTCTTTGGACTTTTATGAATAACCGAAATGAAAATAAAATTAAAGAATTATATGAAAAGAAATCAACAGAAATATATATTCCGTCAGTTGAAGATAATGCTAACAATATAACCTGCTTTATTATTGGAAAATTAGTATGTAGTTTACCTCATCAAAAAGTTTTTGTTATGGTGAATGGATATTTTAGAATATTGTATATCTTATTATATTCATCAAATGAAGATGCTTTTAATGATAGATTTAAAAGTAAAAGTGAAAATATATTAGATAATGACACTAAAATAAAAAATAAAACACAAAATATGATAAATTCTGATTTGTACAATATTAAAAGGGAAAAAAATTTTTTTAAAATTATTAAAATTATTCATGAAAAATGTTCTGAACAAATTTTACCGTTGTTACAAAGATCGTATTTTTATAATGTAATAAATAAAAACATCCAATCAGTATACCATATAAAAATAACAAATGCCATTATTTATTCATGTTTGCCCGAAAAACATTTTCCTATTTTAATTAATAAAATAGATATTGAATATTTAATTAAAAGCACTGATGAATTTTTAAATTTCTCAAATTGCATAATTTGTATGTTAGTAAAAATGCTATTCGATGAAAATTTTTATTCTATTGAAATGATTACTAATGAAAATAGTAATATTAATTCCATATATAATTTCCAAAATGAAGATTTCAGTGAAAAATCAAATAATATAAAAAACAAAGAAAATAAAATAATTAATTATGATAATAACTTACATAAAAATAAAAATTTTAATGCTAATAATAGTATTTCATCACTTTATTTTGATTATGATTTTAATTTTGATTTTGGAATTGATAATGACTCAAAAAAAAATAATTTTAATCATTTTACATGGGTATGGATGGAAGCTGCTTATGCAATGCAATATTTAGGTATATTAAAACGAAAAGAATGGCATAATAAAAGAGCTTTAAATAAAAAAGCTATATATTATTTAATAAATGGAATCAACTATTCACCTGAAAATAATAATAATAATAATAGTAATAATTCAAATGGCGAATATGTAACATTTATTTTAAGTAATTATAAAAATGATAATCAAAAAGGTAAATATTTATTAATATAATTTACAATATAATTATAGTATTATATTCATTATAATAAATACTAATAATAATTCAATAATATATTGTATATATTATAAATATTAATAATACTTAATATAAATAAAGAAAATAAAAAAATTATTGCTAAAAAGGAATATTTGTTATACTATTCTCCAATTTTTTCGGTTATGTTAACAGGAAATTTTTCTGAAAAAGACGAAGATGAAATATCAATTCAAGATATAGATTTTGAAGATTTTCAAAATTTAATAAATTTCTTAGAATTCTATTATAAAGTTAAAGGAAAAAAGGAAAATGTACTAAAAAAAAAAAAAGAAATGGAAGAAAATATAGATGAAATGAAAAAAAATGATACAGGTAATATAGATGAAATGGACTTAAATAAAAAAGAAAACAATGATGATAAAGAATATGAAACTGAGGAAACCGAGGTTGAAAATGAAGAAATATTAAAAATAATAAATGATGCTTCAATAGAATTTAAAATTAAAAAAGAATATACATATATTCAAGCTGCAAATTACATTTTAGGTCTTATAGAATGTGCTGATCGATACCTTATTGATGATCTAAAAGATTACACAAAAGAATGGCTTTTAGAAGTTATTAATAATCAGTCACATGATATAGATTTATTAATATTTATTTATACCAGAATACTATCCTTATTCCGTTATAACAAATATTTTAAAGAAATCTTGGACGAATGCGTAAAAAATATTCTTATGAACTTTATAAAAATTATTCAAGAGGAGGAAATAAATGAAAATTCTAATGAAGTATTAAATAATACTGA
>MCFG01000003.1:192500-242500 GCA_002104895.1 Anaeromyces robustus
ATATTTTGAAGGGACATATGAAGAGTAACCGTATCTTTCTCTTTCTCGTGATCTTTCTCGACCTCTATCTCTATCTCTATCTCTTCTATCTCTATCTCTATCTCTATTAATTATAATAATAAATATAATAATAATTTTCAATTTTATATAATTTTCAATAATCAAAATTGAAAGAAAAATTTCAGAATATAAATATTAATTTATTAAATAATTTAAATATATTATATAATAAATATATATAAAGTTTAATATATAAAAATGTTTCATCAAACAATAATTAATATTAAAAATACAATATATTATTTAATATTTAATTATATCAAAATATATATTTAAATTAAGCTTTAATCTTAAAATTTATATATTAATTTATTACTCCTAAAAAAAAACTTACCTATCACTTATGTCTCTATAACTATCACCACGTCCTCTTTCCCTATCTCTTAAATAACGATCGCGATCCCTTGTTCTTTCTCTTTCTCGATAATCTCTTTCCCATTCTCTTTCTCTATCTCTTCCACGTTGACGATGTTCTCTATCTCTATCACGTTCTCTATCATAATCACGATGTTCTCTATCTCTATCATAATCACGATCCCTATCATATTCACGATCCCTATCTCTATCTCGTTCTTTATCTGACAATTCTCTACGTTCACTATGATCACGATCTCTATAATCTCTTGGTGGTGGTGAATAATGAAATGCATTATATGAATTTGAAGATGACATTCTTATTGGAGAATGATAACCAGAGGAACTTCTTGATGAAGATATACTTTGATATTTATTATTTACTAAAGAATTATTGTTGTTATTTGTTGAAACATTATTGGTATTACTATTACTTGAAGTACTCATCAATTAAATACTCTTTACTTAAATTAAAATTTAAAATTTATATTATAAAAATCTAAAATTAATAAATACAACAATCCTATAAATAAAAAATATATTATATTATATATAAACCATAATAATTTTTATTCAGTAGTTTTAAATTAAGAATTATTAGTTATATTTAATATGTATTGAAATTTTAAAATTTCAATATATAAATTTATAAACAATAATATATTATTAAATGTATATATGACTAAATTAAAATAACCCTTTATTAAATTAACAATAAAAATTTATAAATATTATTTAAAATTAATTCATTATAATTAGAAATATAATAATTATTAATTCTCGTTATAAACTATATTATATGAAAGTTATATTTGTCAGATAATAATACTACTGCTGTATATTCCATTTCCAAGAAACTACAAACAAAAAAAAAAAAAACTTCATTTATTGAAATTATAGGATAATTGTTATAGTATTTTATTTATTTATTTATTTATTTATTTATTTATTTATTTATTTATTTATTTATTTATTTATTTATTTATTTATTTATTTATTTATTTATTTATTTATTTATTTATTTATTTATTTATTTATTTATTTATTTATTTATTTATTTATTTATTTATTTATTTATTTATTTATTTATTTATTTATTTATTTATTTATTTATTTATTTATTTATTTATTTATTTATTCATTTATTTATTTATTTATTTATTTATTTATTTATTTATTTATTTATTTATTTATTTATTTATTTATTTATTTATTTATTTATTTATTTATTTATTTATTTATTTATTAAAAATATTATATTTACAAAAAAAAATATAAAATATAACATTTTATATATTATAAATATTTATTTATATATATGTACATATATTATATGAAATATATTAAACAATAATAGCATTAATATTAGAATGTATAAATATATTATATAATTTTGTAATTAGCATTCATTAGTATTAATTATTTCAGCTTCAATATCTTCTGATTCTGATTTATTGCCTTCAGAATTATCAATATTTTGCTTAAAAACTGATTCTTCTTCAGTACATAATTTTTCAAAAGAAGTTTTTAATACAGGTATTTGTTCTTCTAAAACTATAATTTTTTTTTTATCCTCTTGTATATTTTCATTATTATCAATAATTAATTCTGCTTCAGTATCTACAGAATCTGTGTCACTTTCATCAATATTTCGTTCTAATTTTGAAGTTAATAATGATTTATTTAATTCATTATCAATTATATCATATATTGTATTTCCAGTTGAAATTCTATTTATTAAAGTATCTGCTAAACTTTTTGGCTTGCTATCATCATAGTTATCTTGTATATATTTATTTTCAGTAATTAAATTATTTTCTTCATCATCATCATCATCATACGAATTATTCAATTCTTCAATTAATTTATGTTTATTATTATTTTCTTTACTATATATCTTATTTTCATTTATTTTTGCTTCATTTTCATTGTTAATTTCTTTAATTAATAATTTACTTTCACTAGTTTTAATATCCTTTTCATTGGTATTACAAAAATCTTCAATAAATAGTTGTTTATCATTTATTTTTCTATTAGCTTCATTATTATGATTTTCTATTAATATTTTTTTCTCGTTAGTTTCTTTATTATTTTCCTTACTATTTTCTGTAATTTCTTCAATAAATAACTTATTCTCATTTATTTTTTTGTCAAGTTTTTTATCATCAAAATTAATATCTTCAGTTGATAATTTATTATCATTTAATTGTTCAACCAATATTTTTTGTGATGGAGTATCAATTAATGGTCTTGTATTATCATTGAAATTATCAATTTCCTCAATTAATGGTTTATTTCTAGTAATCTTAACCTCTTCAACAAGTGACTTTTTATCTTCAAAAGAATTGTCTGATCCGATATCTTCAATAATCAGGTCACTTTTATTGTTCTTAATATTGGCAGTTACTTCTGTTAAATGACTATCATTTACAGTAATATTATTAATTTCTTGAATCCTAGAATGATGATTATCATTAGCACTGGAATCATTATCATCAAGTTCTTCAATAAGATTCTTTTTATTTGTGGATCCATTAAATATTTTACAATAATTCCTATCAGATTCTGATTCTGAGAGACTTTCAGAATCAGAAGTAAGTTCAGGAACAGATTCCGAATCGCTTTCAATTTGAATCTTAATACCTTTGGTAGACATTAATGTAGTGGATCTAATTGGGGCTTTAGATTCAGAAATAATTAAATCATCTCTCTTTCCAACTCCTAAAGATTCTTTATCGACATCCTCAAGTGGTGGTGGATTACTTAATTCCGTATTATTATATTCAGTTTCTTCAACTGGAATATTGACTTTTCTCAACATATCATCACGCATTTCTATATATAAATATTTTTATTAAGTGATTAATCAAATGAATATTATTAATTAAAATAAAGAAAAATAAATATATAAATATATTAATAAATATTAATAAATATTAATAAATAAATAATATATTTATTTATTAATGAAAAAAAGAAAAAATTAATACTTCTTAATTCAGGTTTAAATTCTGGTTCCTTATATGCACCGTATTTCTCCATTCTTATTTTCATTCCTCTTTCTTTAAGTTTCATCATAGCTATTTAATAATATATATATATATATATATATATATATAAATTAATACTCTATATTTGAATTAAACATATTTTTTTATTCAAACCTTGAAAATTGCGATTATGACGTTCACGCTCTTCATCTCTTTGCCTTTGCCTTTCAGCTCTTTCAGCAGAAAGACCTCCAATAACCCTAATGATAATAATGAAAGAAAAAATAATTATATATATTATTTTTAAGTAAAAAGCATAATAGAATAAATTATATATTCTTTTTGTGTAAAAAACATAATAGAATTAATTATTTATATTACCATGCTTCAGTAGCTAATCTTTCATTTTTCGTTACTGGTCTATCATCCAAATATGTGAGACTCTTGCAACGCGAAACCATAATTTTCCTATAATTTGCTATTTTTTTTATAACTGGGTTATTCATTAAATTTAAAACAGCCTTTATTATTTCGTATTATATATATATTATATATAATGTTAAATATTATTAACGTTTACCATAAATATATTCTATAAATAAAACAAAATATATAAAATAAAATTAAAAAAAAATAGATAAAGAATAAAATAAAATAAATGAAATATAAAATAAAATAAATGAAATATAAAATAAAAATAAAAAAAAATAAATGAAATTAAATAAAATAAAATATAACAAATAAAACAAATAAAACAAATAAACAAAAATTATATAAAATAAAAAAAAATAATAAAAATAATAATAATAATAATTATTATTATTATTATTATTATTATTATTATTATTATTATTATTATTATTATTATTACTATTATTATTATTATTTTACCAGATTTGTCATTTTTTCTAAAATATCTATTATTGATGGATCATCAATTTTATTCTTTGAAAGGTCCAAAATGCTGTAATATATATAATTTAGTATTAATATTTTAACGGAAAGATATATAATGAACATAAAAAAATATATTTTTCTCATTAATTATTATTGACATTTTTATCTATATAATAATTATTATTGCATATATTTATATGTTTACTAATTTTTACCAAATACTATCACATTCTGCTAAATGTCTGATATCATCTGCGTTTCTTAAAAAATTATTTGATATATCTAAAGTTTTTAAGACTTTTAACTTACTTATATTTTCAACTTTTTTAATTAAATTATTACTCAAATTTAATGTATCTAGATTTTCTAAAGTTTCAATATTCTCAATTTTGCTAATGCAATTTTGATGAAGGAATCTTAAATATACATTTTATTATTATTATTATTATTATTATTATTATTATTATTATTATTATTATTATTATTATTATTATTATTATTATTATTATTATTATTATTATTATTATTATTATTATTATTATTATTATTATTATTATTATTATTATTATTATTATTATTATTATTATTATTATTATTATTATTATTATTATTTTATTATAATATATATTTTTAAAATTTTTTAATATTATATATAATATAGAAAGTAAAGTTAAAATAAAAATTTCATATATATAGAAATATATATAATATATAACATACAAGCATCTTAATTCTTTTAAATGATCTATTATATAAAAATCAAATAATAAATTTATAACTTGATTAATATTTATATAAAATTATAAAACAAATAATTTTAAAAAAGTAATAATATAAACTGACCTAAATTTTCTATTTTATCAATCCCATTTCCTTCTAACCATAGACTTTTCAAACCAGTATAATTTGTTAAATTTTCAATTTTACTAAATCCTATTTAATAAATTATTAAGTCAAATAGACATATATATAATAATCCACCAAGATATAATTTATTAAAAAATATTTCTTGAAATTATACCTTTATAATGTAAATATATTTTATCGTTTAATTCAGGTGTAACATATAATTTTTGTTCACGACACAATTGTTTAATATACTTTTCTGTCATTAAAGTATTTCCTTTTTTATCGACTTCACGACAATTTCTGATCCTTTATTATAAATATTTAACAACTTTAATATATTAAATCACTAATTATGACATATTTTTATTATTATTTGTACCTTACACGTGGAACAGGAGGAGCGTAATATGTATTCATATTTGATATTAGAAAATAATTATTATAAAAATTATATTTATATTTAAACCTTTTTTTTTTTTATTGTTTTGATATTGAATATTTATATAAATAAAAAATTAAAAATATAAAGTAAAAAAAACTATTCAATATGTTTAAGCAAATATCTTCTAAAAAAATTTTTTCTAATATTATCTCCGACCAATTCCTAATTAGTAAGCTTTTTTTCAGTTCATTATATTATTTAATTATATTTGTCAAGATTTAATTAAAAATTAATTAATTCTTTTATTATTATAAAGCTTATTATTAAATATTAAATAACTTATTATTAAATATTTAATATTTATAATATGGAAAATTCTCAATATAAAAATAAAATTAAATAAAGGATAAACTATAAAAATATAATAATAATAATAAAATTAAAAAAATAAGAGAAATTGTTAAAGATTTTACAATTATATATATTAAATTTTGTTTTAATATATAAGTATTTCATATCTTTAATAAAAAAAAAAAAAATGTCTGAAGAAGAAACATTTGAAAAAAATAAGCATATAAAGTATTTTGAAAGATGCTTTAAAATTCTTCCATATCATTATACTAGTGCTGATACTAATCGGTAAATAATAATATAATATATTATATATTTTTATTTATAAAAAAAAATAATAAGAAAATAAAGGGAAGAAAAAATAATGTATCATTAATATATTTCAATTTTTTTATGAAATTTATTTCCATTTATAAAAAAGAATGACTTTTTTATTCTTTTGCATTTCTGGACTTGATCTTTTAGGAGCGTTAGACCAAGTTATAACTCCAGAAATTAAACAAAAAACAATAGAATGGATATATGCACAGCAAATCCACCCAGATCCAAAAATAGGAAGTAAAATGATAAAAATATTATAATTAAATTTATATACATAATATTTAAATAACTAATTATAAAAATAAATAAAAAAGATATTGGTCAATGTGGTTTTAGAGGAGCACCATTTATGGGACATAAATTTGAACCTAACGCTGTTAGTATTATTAATTTTTTTTTATAAAATATTAAATTATCAGTTTTAGAAAATCTAATTAGATATATATATTTTATTTTATTCTATTTTTATTCTATTTTTATTCTATTTTTTTTTTTATTATTTTTTATTTTATTTTGTTTTATTTTATTTCAATTAATCATTTATAAATGAAGACCGAAACCATCCATGAACCATATGATGCTTCAAATTTAGCAATGACATATACTGCACTAATATCTTTAATCATTCTTGGAGATGATTTATCACGTGTTAATAAAAAAGCTATTATTGAATCAATTGCACAATTACAACAGGAAGATGGAAGGTACATAAATACAAAATTTTATAACATTTCTATTTTCAAATAAACATTCTAATATAAATTATGAAAAATATTATTATAAAAATAGCTTTTCACCGGTTATCTTTGGAATGGAATATGATATGAGATTCTTATATTGTGCATCTGTTATTTCATATATATTAAATGATTGGAGCGGTATAAATATCGATAAAGCAATTGATTTCATTAAAAAAAGTCAAGTATGTAAAAGATACTCAATAAAATACTAATTAATTAATAATTTCATGTACATTTACATTTCTTAAGATTTTATTTTTTTTTTTTTTTTTTTTTTTTTTTTTTTTTGTTTATTTATTTCAAAATTATATATATATATATATATGAATAAAGACGTACGATTTTGGAATTTCACAAGGACAGGGGTTTGAATCTCATGGTAAATAATTTATTAGAAATTAGCATTCTTATATAAAATAAAATTCTTAAATAATATCGATAATAAATTAATTAATTAAAAAAGACTTAATATAAAATTGTATTATATTTGATAATTAATAAATATATTATATATATAATTAAAATAATTGTATTATAATAAAAGGTGGTCCAACATTTTGTGCAATTGCTGCATTAAGTCTTATGGGTAAACTTGATGAAGGTTTAATTTCTAAAAAAGATACATTATCATGGTGTCTATCAAGGCAAGTTAACGGTTTTCAAGGAAGAGCTAATAAACCACCAGATACATGTTATTCTTTTTGGATTGGTGCTGCTATTGAAGTAATTAATTGGATTTAACTATTTTATTTTATTTTACTATTATTATTATTATCATTATCATTATTATTATTATTATTATTATTATTATTATTATTATTATTATTATTATTATTATTATTATTATTATTATTATTATTATTATTATTATTATTATTATTATTATTATTATTATTATTATTATTATTATTATTATTATTATTATTATTATTATTATTATTATTATTATTATTATTATTATTATTATTATTATTATTATTATTATTATGTTTGTGATTACAATTATGTTTATGATCATAGTAATTAAATATTACAATACTAATTTATTAACAATAAATAAATATAGATATTAGGTGGATATGAATTTATAGATTTCGAAACTCATAAAAAATTTTTATATAGTACTCAAACAAATTATGGAGGTTTTACAAAGTATCCTGAATATGAATTCCCAGGTAAATAAATAAATATATATCTTGTTATTTTAACAAAATACTAAATATTATTTATATTGTTATTATTTAATTTAGATATTTTACATTCTTATATGGGTGTTGCTGCATTAGCAATTATACCAGAAAAAACACCAGAAATTGAATGTTTACCACAACTTGAAACAAGACTTAATATGTCAAAAAAGACTTTTGACAAAAACTTCCCAAATAATGTTTTTTGGAAAAATAAATAAAATTATAATATTAAAATAAATTTTATAAAATATTTAATCAAGTAAAAGCAGAAAGAATATCATATAAATAATTTGAATTAAGACTATAAAAATATAAAATAAAATAAATAATTAAAAATTAAAAAAAAATTAAAATGAAATAAAATGAAATAAAATAAAAGTTATAAAAATATAAAATAAAAAAATAAAAATAAAATATATATCATTTTAATTTTATTATAATATAATAAACTATAAATGAAACAATAAATTAATATATAATAACTCAAAAAATTTTTTTTTATCATTTTATTTCAAAATAATTTATATAAATACATTTGTACAAAATCTATGTTTTATTATTATTATATTATTATTATTATTATTATTATTATTATTATTATTATTATTATTATTATTATTATTGCTTTTTACTGTTGTTTTAAATATTTATTGTAATTAATGTTTTTTATACTTGTTATTAATTATTTATAATATTTAAAACTATACTCTAATATTAATATTAATATAAAATGAATAATAAAAGAAAAGTAAATTAATATTAATAAATAAGAATTTTTCTAAAATAATTAAATAAAAAGTTCTTATATTTTGACAAAAAAAATCTTTTTTTAAAATCTTATTGATAATATTGTTGTTGATATAAAGCTAACGTTTCATCCATTCCATTATCTTTTCCTGCTGAAGACCTCTCATTTTTAGTAGCCTTAATATCAATTAATATATATATAATAATTATATTAATTAAATAATTAGTATATTTATAAATAAAATAATGTATTAAAAAATTTATATACAATATTATTGTTTTGAATTTTAAAAGTATATACCTCACGATATTTATGTAAGTAAACCTTTAAAGTTTCACAATAATTTTCAAAACCTAAAGATTGCATAGCCCATAATATATCTTCACCATTAATTGTTTTACGTTTTTCATTTTGACAACGATCACTAGCTGTAATGTCATTAAATCAAAATTAAAATAATAATGATAATGATAATGATAATGATAATGATAATGATAATGATAATGATAATGATAATGATAATGATAATGATAATGATAATGATAATGATAATGATAATGATAATGATAATGATAATGATAATGATAATGATAATAAATAAATATATAAATAAATGAAATTTTAAATTATCAATATAGAAAAAAAAAAAAAAAAAAAAAAAAAAAAAAGATAAAGATGAAAAAAGAATTAAAGAATTAAAGAATTAGAATTAAAGAATTAAAGAATTAGAATTAAAGAATTAAAGAATTAAAGAATTAAAGAATTAAAGAATTAAAGAATTAAAGAATTAAAGAATTAAAGAATTAAAGAATTAAAGAATTAAAGAATTAAAGAATTAAAGAATTAAAGAATTAAAGAATTAAAGAATTAAAGAATTAAAGAATTAAAGAATTAAAGAATTAAAGAATTAAAGAATTAAAGAATTAAAGAATTAAAGAATTAAAGAATTAAAGAATTAAAGAATTAAAGAATTAAAGAATTAAAGAATTAAAGAATTAAAGAATTAAAGAATTAAAGAATTAAAGAATTAAAGAATTAAAGAATTAAAAAATTAAAGAATTTAAGAATTAAAGAATTAAAGAATTAAAGAATTAAAGAATTAAAGAATTAAAGATTTAACTTTCAAAAAAATTTATTTAATTAAATTAGAATTAAAATAATAATAAATTAAAATAGAAAAAGGATATTCGCTAGTAATAAAAGAAATAAATTCTGAAACACATTCCTGAACACATTCTTTCGCATCTTTAGCAATTTTTGCATTTTCTGGCAATGCTCTCTTCATAATACGTGCTACATTTGCAATTGGAAGGTAACGATCTTGTTCCTTAAATTCTTCTACATGTTCCTCTGGTTGCTCAGTTGACATTTTCTAATTAAATATAAAATGTTTTTTTTTTTAATAATATATTAAATAATATAAATTAAAATATTTAGAAAATTAATTATCTATTATTATAAAAATTTTAAACATTAAAATAGTTAAAATTATTATATGTTAATATTCTTCTTCCATTTTTATAAAAATAACATTATATTATATTTATATTGTTATATTTAATAATTAATTATATTGCTTAATATAAATGTATTTTCCATAATAAAACTTTGTTTTCAAAGTGTTATTCTCCATCGTTTTAAAAATGACTATAACTTGTAATAATACTATTTTTATTTTTTATATAAATTTATTATTAAAGATAATATTAAAATGTTATAATATAAAATAAAAAATATATACTTATTATTTATAATAACAAATAAAAAAATAATAAATTAATTATAAAAGATTTCTCGTTTTTTATTTTTAAAAATAAAAATTATTACACTAAAATAAATAAAAAAATATAATATTATATAATATATATAAAACTTTTTTTTGTTTATATATTTAATAAAATATTATCCATAATTAATAAATTAATAAAATATACAATAATATATAAATTTTTTTATTAATATATTTATTGCATATTTTCTATTACAATATATATACTATTATTTATTTATTTATTTATTTATTTATTTATTTATCTATTTATTTATTTATTTATTTATTTATTTATTTATCTATTTATTTATTTATTTATTTATTTACTTATTTATTTATTTATTTATTTATTTATTTATTTATTTATTTATTTATTTATTTATTTATTTATTTATTTATTTATTTATTTATTTATTTATTCTACTCATTTATTAATAATAATAAATTTCATTGTATAAAAAAATTATGATTATCAAACTGTATTGTTTTTTTTTTCTTTTCATTTTTCAAAAAAAAAAATAATAACAATAATAATAATAATAATAATAAAATAAAGAATTGGATTGGGTTTTAACATTAGTTATTTATGATATAATAATTTAAATTAATTATACTTTAATAATAAAAGTATCTTATATAAAATAATAAGTAACAATTTTTAAATAAATAATTCAAAATATAATAGAAGTTTTAACACATAGATAAATAATTCAAAATAAAATAGAAATTTTAATACAATTAATAATTCAAAATATAATAGAAATTTTCATACATAAATAATTCAAAATATAATAGAAATTTTAATATAATTAGTATATAATAAAATATATACTACAAATTAAATAAAATGCAAAACGAAGCACATTCCGTCTTGTTTAATAATCAACAAGATTATTATAATCAAACAGAGCAAAACAATGATAATGATTTACAGTTCTACTCATCAAATGCTTATGATAATCAACAAGTTTATGGTTCAGGTACTACGACTGGATTTACACCACCAGCTCCACAAAATTTCTATTCTGGAAATATGAATACACAATTTGAGTATTCAGATAGAGTGACTTTTGCTTCTATTAAAGCTGCTTTTGGAACTGGAGGATATGATGATGAACCACCACTTTTGGAAGGTTAATAAAATCAATAACAAATATTATTTTTATTGAATTAATCATTAATTATTAAAAGTAAATGAAATGTTAATTAAAACTAAATAATATATTACTCATTTAAAAAAATAACAAAAATTTTAAATTTAGAATTGGGTATTAGTTTTCAAGATATTAAAAAGAAGGTAAATTATTGACTTTATATAAATCATACATATATATATATATAAATGAGAAAATTATTTTTAAAAATATTATTATTATTATTATTATTATTATTATTATTATTATTATTGTTGTTGTTGTTGTTGTTGTTGTTGTTGTTGTTATTATTATTATTTATTATTATTATTATTATTATTATTATTATTATTATTATTATTATTATTATTATTATTATTATTATTATTATTATTATTATTATTATTATTATTATTATTATTATTATTATTATTATTATTATTATTATTATTATTATTATTATTATTATTATTATTATTATTATTATTATTAATATTATTATTATTAATATTATTATTATTATTATTATTAATATTATTATATTATTAATATTATTATTATTATTATTATTATTATTATTATTATTATAGGCTCTTGTAGTATTATATCCATTTAGAAGATACGACAAAGAAAATATGGGAAATCCAGATCTCGTTGGACCGATCTTATTTTGTTTAATTTTTGGTTCAATTTTACTTCTTGTAAATATTTTTATTAATATTTATTATTATTATTATTATTATTATTATTATTATTATTATTATTATTATTATTATTATTATTATTATTATTATTATTATTATTATTATTATTATTATTATTATTATTATTATTATTATTATTATTATTATTATTATTATTAACTATTTTTATTATTATTGATATAATATATTCTTTTATATTATAAATATTTTAAAATTTTAATACTTATTTAATATTTTATTTAATGCTTATTTTTTAAACATAAATAATAATAATCCATTTAAAAATAAAAGAGTGGAAAAAATTATTTCGGTTATTTATATGGTGTTAGTGCCTCAGGAAGTATTGGTATTCATTTAATATTTAATTTAATGAGTGAAGCACAATTAGAACCTTCAAATACCTGTAGTATTTTAGGTTATTGTCTCCTTCCAATAGTCGTATTATCTGCAATTATATTTTTCCTTCATCTAAAGTAAATTTCAATTTATTTTATATATAATAATACATTAATTAAATGTATAAGCAAAAAATTATTAATAAAGTATATATTTAATTAATATATTCATCTTTTTTTTTTTAAATTTAACAATAGTGGATATTTCAGCATAATAGTTTGCATATTATGCCTTATATGGTCAACAATTACGGCAACAAGAATGTTTATTACTTCGTTATCTATGAAAGATCAAGTTATACTTGTAGCATATCCAATAGCATTATTTTATTCATGTTTTGCTTTAATGGCAATGTAATCAAATAAAATTCTACTTTATTTAAATTATTTAATAACCTTATGAAACAAAAGAAATAAAAAAAAATGTTAAAAAAAATAAATAAAATAATACTTTAAAATAATATGATTAAATATTTATAATAAATAAAGAATAAAAAAATATTATAAAAATAAAAATAAAAAAAGATTATAAGAAATAAAAGCAAAAGAAGAGAAAAAAAAATAAATAAATAAATAAATAAAATAAAAATAAAAATAAATAAACATAACTAATCGTTCAACAATTTAACTATTCAAAAACAAAATGAGTATGGTAATGATAATAATAATAATTATTATTATTGTTGTTGTTGTTGTTGTTACATTTTTATTATAATTTATTATCATGTTTTCATTATTATTCTATTTTTGGAACTGGATTAGCTTTTGGTGAATTCCTGTTAAAATTTACAATCAATACTTTTTATTGGTCTTACATTATGAAGTCATGATAAAAATGCGGCCCCATAAAAGTCTTGATTCATTATCATTGTCAATTAATTCATCTTCAGAAATACTTTTTATACCAAAGTTATTAAAATTATTATTCTCGTTTAAACTTTAAATAATAATTAAAGTATTATTATATTATTTACTTATTATTTATTTATTTATTTATTTATTTATTTATTTATTTATTTATTTATTTATTTATTTATTTATTTATTTATTTATTTATTTATTTATTTATTTATTTATTTATTTATTTATTTATTTATTTATTTATTTATTTATTTATTTATTTATTTATTTATTTATTTATTTATTTATGTATTTATTTATGTATTTATTTACTGATTATTAATAATTATAATCATATATTTATTAATATTATTGTATATACATGAATATTTTGAACAAAAAAAGATTAAAACTAATTATTGATTAAATTATATTAAATAAATATATATATTACTAAAAATATATTAAAAAATTGTTTTAATATTTAAATTTTAATTCTATAATCTAATAAATAAAAAAATGTTTATAATTTATTGTTGCTATAATTAAAAAAAATAATAATAATAATATAAAAGAATAAAAGAATAAAAAAAGAAAAAATGATATAAGGAAAAATTAAAAAAAAAAATTGGTGTATTTAATTTAATTAAACATCTTCTAAAATTAATATTGGATCAAATAAAAAAAAATTGGTGTATTTAATTTAATTAAACATCTTCTAAAATTAATCTTGGAACAACATTCATACTCATTAATTCTTGGAATAAAAGCTTACAGGCATATGGTACTTGAATATTGGAAACACCTTTTCTCTTTTTACAGTATGGGCAATAGCCCTGGAAACCAATCAAACCACAATCTTGACAAACATCAATTTCAAAAGCATCACTACTAAACATTAATCTTTCCATTAATAAATTACTAGCACCATGACCAATTAAACAATCACGTTCCATTTCACCTACACGAAGACCACCATCCCTTGAACGACCTTCTGTTGGTTGTCTAGTTAAAACAGCACGTTTACCACGAGATCTAGCATGCATTTTATCTAATACCATGTGTTTTAAACGTTGATAGAAAACTGGACCAAAAAAGATATATGCTTCTAATGGTTCACCAGTAATACCACTAGTAACATAATCTTTACCAGAATAGTTGAAACCATGTTCAATTAAAATTTTTGACATATCATCTACTTTACTTCCACCAAAAGTAGTACCATATTGTAATTCACCTTTTAATACACCAGCTTTACCGGCTAATAATTCAATCATTTTACCAACTGTCATACGACTTGGAAAACCTTAAATTTTTATAAAAATAAATAATAAATTAATACAAATATTAATAACAATTAATAATAATAATAATTATATATAAATATAAATTTATACAAAACTTACCATGAGGATTCATGATAATATCTGGAACTATACCAAGATCAGTAAATGGCATATCTTCTTGATTAACGATTAAACCACAAACACCTTTTTGACCATGTCTTGAAGAGAATTTATCACCTAATTCTGGACGACGAGTTTGTCTTACTAATACTTTAACTAAAGTTTGATCTTCTTCATTTGTTGTAATTAAAACCTTTAATAAAGAAAAAAAATAAAAAATAAAAATAAAAATAAAAAATACATAAAATAAGTTTTATGAAATAATTTATTTTAAACATAAACATATTAAAAGCTTAAAAAAAAAAAAAAAAAAAAAAAAAAAAATTCCTTTAATAAAGAAAAAAAATAAAAAATAAAAATAAAAATAAAAAATACATAAAATAAGTTTTATGAAATAATTTATTTTAAACATAAACATATTAAAAGCTTAAAAAAAAAAAAAAAAAAAAAAAAAAAATTACTCTATCAACATAAGAAACACCTGGATATTTAAAGTTTTGTTCAGTATTAGTATATTCAACTGCACCACGAGTCTATTTTTATTTTTTGTTTTTGTTTTATTTCAATTAAAATAATAATATATTAAATATATAAAAATAATTTATTTAGAAAATTATTAATAGTTTAGCATATAATTACAGTACCAAAAATTATAATAATAATAATAATAATAATAATAAAATTAAAAACATACACCATCTGCAGTTGTCCCATTTTCAACAGGAGATTGCTTAAAAATATAGCACTATTATTAAAATAAAAAAAAATTAATAATAATATTTTATATAAATAAATATTATTATAATTAGCTATTAATATTAATTTATATATATTATATATATTAAAGACTACTTATATAATAAATTAACAAATAAAAAGAGTAAAACTACTACCTTTCCAGGATCAATTCTTTCACCTACAGCACAAATACCATCTTCTTCTAATACTGAAAATTTTGGATCAATCTTATGGGTTACTGGATCTCTTGGTAAAAACACACGATCATAAGTACCATTTGGATATGTTTTAATCATAGCTGAAAATCTTCTCATAGTTTGAACACGAGCAAAACCACGATCTAAAGAAGCCTGTATTAAGCAATATACAAATAATAATGATAATAAAAAAATAAATGAATGAATAAATAAATTTTTATTATTATTATTATTATTATTATTATTATTATTATTATTATTATTATTATTATTATTATTATTATTATTATTATTATTATTATTATTATTATTATTATTATTATTATTATTATTATTATTATTATTATTATTATTATTATTATTATTACCTTATTAACAATTAAAGCATCTTCAATATCATAACCACTATAACTCATAACAGCAACAGTTGCATTTTGACCAGCTGGTAATTTATTATAACCAATTAATTCAATAGTTTTTGTTTTAACCATAGGTTGTTGCGGATAAACATTAAGATATAATAAGGTATCAGTTCTTGTAAATTGATTATATGCAACTGCACCAATAGCTTGTTTACCCATAGCACATTGATAGGTATTACGTGGAGATTGATTATGATGTGGATATGGAATTAAGCCTGCAACTGCACCTAATATAGTAAATGGTTCAATTTCTAAATGTGTAGTATTATATAATTCAGAAGCAGCTTCGAATGTCATTTCATTAAGAATCTGTTTTTCAGTTCCAGTAATATAAGTAATATCTTTTTCATACATAGCTATATTAGAATCACTTTCTTCATTAACATCAACAAATTCAATTTTTCCTTCCTTAACAAAATCATCAAAACCTTTAATACCATTCAATAAATCTTTTATATCATTATCTGTCATATTAGGTTTTCCATTTTCTACAATAATTAATGGTCTGCAAACTCTACCACCATCACTACTGATATTTATAGTTTTTTGTTGTTCATTTCTATAAATACTGACAAATGCCCCAATACGTCCAGCTCTTCTTAATCTTCTAAAATCTTTAACAAACTTTAATGGATTTTTATGAACACCTAACGTTATACCATTTAAGAAAACAAGGAATGTACTTGGATTAGAATAAAGTTCAATTCCTGTTAATAAATTAATATCTTCAACACCTAAAATATAGGCAATATTACGAACAGGTTCATCTTCTGAATCTGTAGTAATATGAGTCATTAAAGCTAAATTCTTAATTAAACCACAACCTTCACCTTCTGGTGTATCTGATGGACAAAGCATACCCCATTGTGATGTTTGCAATGAACGAGGACCTGATACTTTTCTTGTTTTTTCAAATTGAGAAGTAATACGAGTTAACATACCTAAAGCACTAATATAACTTAATCTACTTAAGACTTGTGTAATACCTGCCCTTTCCATCTTAAAACGCTTAACATTCCAATTACCAGAACTAATACTTCTAAATAAAGTTTCAGTAATATGTCTACTATGTGATTTAATAATTTTAGCTGCATCAACAACAGCAGTTCTATTATTTCGACCTAGCTGAAGATCAATTTCCCTTTTAACATGATGAATGAAAGATTTAAAAGCATCTTCAAATAAAAGTGATAATAACTGACCAGCTCTATTATTATTAACATTAATTTGTTAAAATATTAATTTAATTCATTTATTATATAATTATAATTAATTTATTTGTTAAATAATTTTAACCAGTATATTTTTTATGAAAGAATATAAAATAATAAATAAATAAAAAAAATTAAAATATATTTAAATTATATATTTATATTTAAAATTATTATTATTATTATTATTATTATTATTATTATTATTATTATTATTATTATTATTATTATTATTATTATTATTATTATTATTATTATTATTATTATTATTATTATTATTATTATTATTATTATTATTATTATTATTATTATTATTTCTTTTTCATATTTATTTTACTATTACTTACAATTCAAGTCTTTTATTACCAACATAATCACGATCATCAATAATACCACCATCTCTAACAGCAAATAACACTCTTCTAATCATAATACCGATATAGATAGCTTTTGGTCTTAAATTAGTAGAGCCTTTAATATTATCTGCAGCAATATGAGATACAACCATATTTTGCAATACATCTTTAGTTTCATCTAAAGCTGAACGTTTCTGGCCACGTTGGAAAGTACGCAAACCCATTTTAACTTTAGTCGACATATATTCTAAAGCTTGTTGTTGAGTGAAAATTTTTAATTTAGCACATTCTTGAATAGATGGTGAAAACAAATCAACAAGTACAGGATCAAAACCACAAACAATTTCTACTATTTCTTGGTCTGATAAAATACCTAAAGCCTGTTATTTAAAATTATAATATAAAAAAACAATAAATAAAAATTTAAAAAAAAAAAAAAAAAAAAAATGTGAAGTTAATTTTTAAAAACCAAAAAAATTACTTTTATAACAACACAGATTGGGATATCAGAAGTAAAACTATTATGTTTTAAAACTACTTTTTTCGCTTTGTTATATTGAACATTAGTTTTCGTTCTTCTTTCTTGAGTAGTACTGGCAACACTTGCAGTAATACCTCCTTGACGATCTTGATCAACAATAATACGATTTTTTGACATTTGTTCTTGAATTAAAATAACTTTTTCAGTACCTCTAATAATAAAATAACCTCCTGGATCCAATGGACATTCACCCATTTCTACTATTTCTTTTGGAGTTTTCTTTGAAAGACGACATCTATCACTTCTTAACATCATTGGCAACCTACCAATACAAACTTTTCCTGCTGTTGCTATTTTCCTACTCTTAATATATTCAATATCAATATATATATTTCCAGAATAAGTAATATCTCTTAATCTACATTCATGAGGTGTAATTTTTCTATCTGTTTGAAGTTGAGGATCATGAACAGTTGGATAATCAACCCAAATATCTGTAAATCTAATAAAATATATAAAATATTAAAATAAATTAATCTTTATTAATTTTCCAAATGAAATATTTTTTTTCTTGAAATAAAATATTTAATAAAAGTTTATTAATGCAATATTAAATATGTATAGGTATAATACTACTTTGCATAAAATAAAGGATCGACATCACTTTTTATTATAGAATTAGCTTGAACAATTTTTTTTATATCAGTATTAATAAAATAATTAAAGGAATCTAGATGCTGCTTAACAAGCCCTCTAGTTTTTAAAAAAGCAGGAACTAATCTCCATTTATCCTAAATATTTTAAAGATTAAATTGTATATAAAATTTAATATAATAAAAATTAAATAATGAAAAAAAAAAAAAAGAAAAAAAAAAAAAAGAAAATTTAATTATACATATTAAATTTAAAATAATAATAAATCTTATAAATTGTACAAATAAAAAGATTTCAAATTATATATATATAGATATTAATAATAATAATAATAAAAGAATCTTTTAAATAGCACAATATAAAGAAATTTTATAAATTTAATAGTAAAATGTTATACTTTAAATAAATGAATTTCAAATCATGAAAAACAAAAATTTTTCATTTATTCATATTTCTTTTAAACAAGTAAAAAAATGTGTTATTTTAATAAAATATATATAAATTAATGCTTGTAATTATTACCTCTATCATATTTACTGGATCTGTTAATTTTTTTCCACCATATCTCATATCTGGTCTACCAACAACATCGGTTTCAAAAATTGTTGCACCAAGACCATTTGGCGTTGAAAACTTCTTTTCTGCATATTTTAAATGTTCTGGAGTCGGAAATTGCATTTTTGATATTTCAATTATTATAAGGTATATAAAAAGAATGATATTAAATTAAAAAAAAAAATAATCAAATATCTATAATAAATGAAAATCAAAAATACAAATTTAAATATTAATAAGAAATATATATTATCAAGAAGAATTAATATTTAAATATAAATAAAAAATTTAATTTATAATAATTCAAATCTTTATATTTAAACTATTTGAATATCTAAATCTTCTTTTAAAAAGCAATTATTAAAAAATGAATAAAAAAAAAAAAATATGGTTGGATTAATCTTTTTATTTAATTTATAATTTTTTTTTTTTTTTTAATTTATAATATTAAATCCAGATTTATAACTAAAAGTAATATTTAATTGTATATATATAAATATGTTAAATTTACATATATTTATTAAATTTTACAAAAAAATTTAAAATTATAAAAAACTCAATATCTGATTGGTTTTTACTGATATATCAAAAAATATATAAATTTTTCCTCTTTTTTGTAATTGTTATAAAAATTATTTTTTAATAATATAAATTTTACCCTTTTTGTTAGTAAATGTAAAATAAAATAATAATTAAAAAATTAAGTTAAATAATTAATATTTAAAAAACTAAATCTTATACTTAATATACGCATGTTCATATTTATTATAACTTTCTTTTTTATAGTAATTTTATTATGAATAAAGCATATTAATATTATTCTTAATAAAATTATGAATAGATGCACGTGATGATCGTGATGATTAATTTCATGAATAATATAATAATAAAATTCACATTTCATCTTAATATTTCTATTTTAAAATCCTTATATACAATACTTCTTATTATGAATCGCTAAATTTAAAATTAATTTCTATCTTTACATTTCTATTTTATAAAATCTTTATATTCAATATTTTTTTTGATGAATTGCTAAATTTTAATTATAATATTTTAACATATTTAAATATTTTAAAATTATTCAATCTTAGAATATTTGCTCCAAATTAAAAACTTGTCTTGTATAATGAATTGTTACACAAGTAAAAGATAATTTATATAATTTCAATAAATAACAATATTATATATACAGATACTTTTAATGAATTTATTAAAATAAGTAGATAATTAATATAGTTAAAAAAATATACTTAATATTTTGATTTTTTGTAATAAATATAATATTATATAATTTTATAATAAATTTTTAGAAATATATCAAATTTATTATTATAATAATAATAAGATGTAAAACTTCTTTTTACAGTGATATTTCAAATATATTTTTACTTTAATACGTCAATAATACCTCAATATTTATTTATAAAATATATATAATATTATAAATCTTCACAATATTTTTAAAAACAACAAATAACTATATATTATAAAAAGTATTTATATAATTTTGATTAAATTATAATATAAAAAATGAAAGATGATTAAATATTACTCAGGATAAAGAAAATATATTATTATAAAATTATTATTATAAATAAAAAATAAATAATATAAATTATAAGTATCCTAATTATGGTTTAGTTGTAATAATAAAATAATAAATAATAGTTAAAATATATATAATATATACTATAAAAAAGAACTGAAATAAACTTTAATGGAACACCCATATCCAATAGAATAAATCTTATTACTAACATAAAATTTCCAGATGAAAATATAATTATTTTAATTTATTTAATAAATTTTTTTAAATTATTTTAAATTATTCATTTATCTATTTATTTATTTATTTATTTATTTATTTATTTATTTATTTATTTATTTATTTATTTATTTATTTATTTATTTATTTATTTATTTATTTATTTATTTATTTATTTATTTATTTATTTATTTATTTATTTATTTATTTATTTATTTATTAAATATCTTATTTTATATAAATTTATTATTTTTATGATCTTATATTATTAATATAATTATTAATGGTAATATATTTATATTTAATAATTAAAATGAATAATAATTATGTAAAAAAAGATATTTATTTAATAGGTCTTTTTATTATATTATTTTAATAATTAAATTTATACTTAAATTTATTTCAAATTCTTTCAAATTAAAGATAATAAATATATAATATGTTTATAATGTGAGACTTTTTTTATAGAATAATTAATAATTAATGATAAATATTGATTAAGATGAAAGTAATAAAAAAATTATTATTATTATTATTACTCATTATTAAACTTAACAAAATTAAGCTTGAAAAATAAAATAAACTTTAAATAATATATAACTGCATTAAATATTATCAAATAATATTATTGCTTTTAAATTAAATTTTTATATTTTTAAGTAACAAGTAAAAATAACAAATTATAATAAATAATATTAAATATTTAATTGGAATTCTCATAATTAAAGTAATTTTTTAATTAAAATATTAGTGATTATATAAATTCCAAGCATATATACACATACGAACAATAAAATATAATTTTCGATTTAATTTGTTATGTTATTTTTTCTCTTTTTTTTTTCTTTTTTTTGTTTATTTAATAAAAAAATAAAAATAAAGATATTATAAATACATATATAATATTTTTTATAATTGATATTCATATAAAAAGAAATTAAATATAATTCATTTATATATATATATAATAAGAATTTTTATTAAAATATTTATTATAATGGGTAAATCAAAAGTTGCTAATAAAACTTTAAATGTACAACAAAATGTTTCTATTAAACAGTCTAATAGAAAACTTAAAAAGTAATTTTTTTTAATATATATAAATTATGTAATAAAAAATTAATACATATAAAAATTAAAATTGTAATTATATTATTTAAAATAATATAAATTTTATAAAATTGTATAACATAAATAAATATTATTGTAATATGATTTATTTTTTACTGAAATATATCCTCATATATTAACTTTATAAATAATAAAAAATAAATATTTATTAATAATATTAAAAAATATAAAACTAACAAAGAAATGAAAAAACGACTGATATAACTCCATCAGCTGCAAAAAATACTAAATCAGAACCTATGATTAATAACTTTGTAGATGAAAATGATTTTTATGATGAAAACTCAAGTGTTAATGATGAAGATGATGATTATTCAGATGAATCATATGAATTTGATGAAGCTGAAACAGCTCAAGAAGCTTTTGAAGCAAAATATTATCATAATAGAAGAACTTCTTCTTCAAATAATAAATCTTCTTATAATAATAAAATATCATTAAAAAAAGTTAATACTCTTTTAGCAAATCAAAATATTATGGTTGTAGATAAAAATCAACTTTCTGAAACAATAAATAATAATGGTTTACTTTCAGCGCGTGTTCCAACTACACCACACCCAACACCAATTCAATTAGACGGTCAAAAAAGTGCTAACAGTACAACAAATCCACAACAACAACAGCAATTCTCAAATGATATTGATTTAACAGTACTATGTAGTAATACAAGTATATGCTCAAATCTAAGTAATAAATCTGAAGAATTAAGCAAAATTGAAGTTAATGATAAAGAGCCTACAAATAACAATAATAATATGGCATCACCTACCAAAATTAATAATACAAATCAGAATAATTATGAAAATAACAATAATACAAACAATAAAAAGGGTAGAAAATTATCAAAAAAAAATGAAAATTCTAAATCTTCTCAAATTGTTACAGAAGATACAAATGGATATATTAAATCTAAAAAATCAAAAAATAGAAGACGTAGTGATGTCTCAAGTACTAAAAGTAATAGTGTTAATAATTCAAATGACCATTTAAATCAATCCTCTACTACAATTCAAACTAATGATACTACAACATCAGTATTAGCTCAAAATCAAATGAATCAAATATCTGGTCCTAATAGTGCAAGAGGTTCTGTACAAATTTCTGTAGATAATAAAAAACAAATTCATATTATTTGTGGACCAAAAAATACCCCAATTAAAATTTCAGATAATAAAAATCTTGCAGTAATTGTCAATCCAGATTCCATTCAAGAATCAGATATACAAGAATTATTAATTTCTCCTACAAAATCTCGTTCCAAAAATAATAAGCCATCTATTCCAGTAATTTCTTCTTCGCCATATACTAGAAATCATAATAGAAATAATAATAAAAATAAAAATAATAATAATATGAATGGTGGTGATAATAAAAAGCCATTATCACCACAAAAATTATCTGCCGATGTAAATGAATTAATGTTAAGTCCTACTAAATCTGGTAAAAACAAATTCAATAATAATTCAATTATTGCAGAATCACCACTTTTTGTCGGCTCTTATCCACCATTAATTAATACTAAAAATTATAAATACAATGGTTCTAAAAACCAACAGCAACTTAATCAAGATGAAATTAATTATAAATATAATTTATTAGATGAATATAATATGAAAAAATCTGCTTCTCCGGTTTCAGCAACTGAAAGTAAAAATAGATTTTTAAAAGATGAATCAGAAAATCGACCTCAGTCATCTCAACTAAACAAAAAGGAAAGAAAAGCATTAAAAAAATTGCAAAAAAATAAAAAATTCAATGATGAATTTGATGCACTAAATAACACTAGAAAAACGTATATTGTTAATGACGGTGATAATGAAATTTATAATAGTATTTTCAATGGTCAATGTGACACTGAATCAGAATCTGAAAATGTTCTAGGTAAAAAGAATAAAAAAATGAATAGAAAACAACAACAACAACAACCAACAATTGATGAATATGAGGAATTAGAAAGTCCTACAAAAGGAAAAAAGAATAATAAAAAAAATCAAAAGAAGCAACAAGAACAACAACCAGAAGAAGAAATGGATGACATATCGAAAAAACAAAATAAAAAGAATACTAAACAAAACAAAAAAAATAGAAATACTACAGAAGATAATGATGATGATAATGTTAATCATAGAAAACATACTAAAAAAAGTAAACATCAAGAACTTGAGTTTAATATAGAAGATGCGAATGATGATATATTTGGAATATCTGGAAAACCATCAAGTATGAAAAATAAGAAAAGCAAAAATGCTGTCAGAAAATAATATACTTAAAATAATATATGGATAATAAAAATACATTTAAATCTAAAGAACAAAAAAAAAAAAAAAAAAAAAAAAAAAAAAAAAAAAAAAAAAAAAATAATAATAATAATAATAATAATAATAATAATAATAAAAATAATAATTTAAATATTTATTATTTTAATATTTAATTATAATAAAAATATTTAATATAATATTTTATATATAATAATAATAATAATAAATAATATTAAATTAAACCAAAAAAATATATATATTTAATGCAATAAATAATATTTTTATTCAAAATTGTTATAAAAAACTGTATTTTATTAAATATTTATCTAAAAACTTTATATAAAATGATTGACTTTCTTCAAAAAAAAAAAAAAAAAAAAAAAAAAAAAGAAAATAGAAAAAAAGAAAAAGAAATAATAGTAATCATAATAATAAAAAGTATTATATTTATTACATATATTATATAATTTATATTATATATATTATTATTATTATTATTATTATTATTATTATTATTATTATTATAATTATTATTATTATATTTAAATAAAAAAAATTTTTTTAAGCTATAATTTATATCTTCAAATTAATAAAAGGCATATTATTATTGAAATAAAGATAGTTGTAAAGATTTTAGTAGATCTAAAGTTAGAAGAACTTCCATTTTCTATAACTAATGGTTTATAATTTAATCCTAAAGGATTATTTTTAACAATATAAAATGATGATGTCGAACCTGGTGTTAAATCACCATCTACATAACATTCATAATGATCCTTATTAGTTATAATATCTTTTCCATCACCAATAATTCTAAATTTATATTGCTCATTCAAACCTGGATGTTGAGTAAAACCATCGTCAATATAAAAATTAGTATCCCAATCCCATTGGTATACAGGTTTACCATCTAATCTTTCTGGACCTGGTTGAATTTCACTAACAGGAATAGTACGAGTATATATAGGATTTTTCCAAGCACTTATATAATATTTATTCATTATAGAGAAAAAAAAAGTTAAAAATAAAAAGTAATAATAAAATAAAATTTTAAAATTTATAAAAACAATATTATTTAATATTAATAATAAATATTTACTTCATGTAATCATTATAATTTGCGTCTTCACTCTTAAATAGCATTAAAGTAATATTGTGTGATGGATAACGTACACTAAATTCTCTATTATCATAATACCAAATAATAGTAAAATTGGAATATGGAACTATAATACTATATTTTTAATAATATAAATAAAAAATAATATTTAATATTAAAATAAAAAAAAAAATAAAGTACTAATATATATATTTTGAATATTTCTTTAAATATTGTACAAATATTTTATTTATTTTTTTAATTATTATGATTTATTTACGTTCTAATAATATGTTATAAAAAAAATAAAAAATATTGATTAACCTTTTAGAATTCGGTTTTTGAAATAATATATTTCCTATACTTGAGCTGCAACTTCTTTCCATTTCTTCTTCTTCTTTAGATTTATTAGTTTGTCCATTTTCTTCATCATTATTTTCATCATTATTACCATTTCCATCTTTATTATTATTTTCATCATTATTATTATTGTTTTTATTCTCAGTGTCATTGTTATTATTGTTATTTTTATCATTATTATTTACATCGTTGCCTTCAGTATTTCCCTCATCATCTTTATTTCCTACTTCATTATTATCTCCAGTATTTTCTATATTTTTATTTTTTTCTCCATCTTCAGACACATCTTTAGCATTTATCTTAATAATTACTAAGCATAATATTAAAAAATAAAATAATATATGAATTTTTTTATATTTCATTGTTGAATTATATATAAAATCAAAAAATTAACAATAGATTTATAAATAGTTTATTAAAAAATGGATTTAGTAAATAATTTATATCGTAACTATATTAAATAAATATCAAGAATTAATAACAGAAAAAAAAAAAAAAAAAAAAAGAAAAAGAAAAAGAAAGACAAAAATAATCATATATTTATTTTAATATGGTTAGAATATTAAATATATATATATATTTATATTAAAATAGTATTAAAGACTCTAATAATTATTAATACTACCAGATTCATTTCGAAAATAAGATTATATAAATCATTTTAATTTTAAAAAATATTACATTATAAATTAATGATTGAATTAATAATTATAAAAAAAATTATAGATATTTAATTATAGCTAACTATAATTAAAGATAATTTAATAAATTTAATATTTTAAAGTTTTATATAATATATGTTGTTATTTTTTTTCTTTACATGATATACTATTTTATTAAATGTTAATGTGGATATTTTAACTAAAATCTTAATTTAATAAAAGTAAAATTTTAAAAAAAATTAATAATACATTTAAAGTTTTTGATGATTATATCTATATATTAATAATAAATAAAAATATAAGATATATTAATAATTTTTATCCCAAGTTAAAAAAATAATTATGATTTTTATAATTTAAAATATTATTAAAAAAAATACATTTCATATACTAATATTCTTTTATATTTTTAATTTTTTTTTCTAGACTTATATGGCATTCACATAAATGTATCGGAATTATATTCTATAACTTATCATTTTGGCATCGACGCCCTTAGTATGTTCATATATTTTACATTTATACTTAAACCTTAACGCTAACTTAATAACGAGTCCAGTCTACAAGCCCTACATTTTTATATTTTTAATATATTTTACATAAATTATTTTCATTTTTCTATTTTTAATTATATATATATATATTAGCATAATTCATTCATTTATTTATTTATTTATTTATTTATTTATTTATTTATTTATTTATTTATTTATTTATTTATTTATTTATTTATTTATTTATTTATTTATTTATTTATTTATTTATTTATTTATTTATTTATTTATTTATTTATATACATTTATTATTATTATTATTATTATTATTATTATTATTATTATTATTATTATTATTATTATTACTATTATTATAATATGATATTTAATTATAAACAATATGTAATTATAAATATTTTCAATTATTATAAATACATTTTTCATTTTAATTAAAATCTTGCCGTTTTTCTATGAAGAAAATTTTTTATATTAAATAAGATTATTTATTATTTTATATATAATATATATTAAACCTAATTAATTTATTATTAATTATTTATTAATTTATTTAATTATTAATTATTTATTTATTAAAGATTATTATTATTATTATAATAATGTATTAATGTCTTTTTTTTGTAAATAATAGTTTAAAAATTATATGTTAGTGTAATAAGAGATTATTCAGATAGAAGAAACATCACCATGACATATTATACTATTAAACATTATATAAATAATAAATATTTCATAACCACAATTATTACAATTAAAAATTTCAATAATTGTGACCATAAACAACAAAGCAATTTATAAATATATATTAATATACTTGCTTGATAATTATAATTAAATTATGTAGAGGTCTAAAATATAGCATTATAATACTTAAAATAATTATTAAAATAAATGAACATACTTTATACTTCATAAAACAATCATTAAAATAAATGAACATAATTTATACCTCATAAAATAATTATTAAAATAATGGAACATACTTCATACTTCATATAAGTAATATAGGTAAAGACAAATTAGAATATATATATATTAAATACATAAAAATGTAACATAAATGATATTTATAATAGCAAAATAGTTCAAAATTGTGTTATAAAATGTATTTTAATATCTGGATTTTAATTACAATGTTTTGTATGATATATGCTCATTTAAATATTTTATTAATTATCAATTACTAACTATTAAAACTATAACTTTTAGTAGACCTTCCACAAAAATTTAAATGCATTTATCAAAAAAAAAAAAAAACCTAATAAATAGAAAAATAAAAAATAAAATAAATGAAAAATATAAATATGTATTTTACTACTTATTTTATTAATATGTAAAAATAGGTATTTTTGTTATCAGAAAAAATCATTCTAATTATTTAATTCTAATCCTTCAGATGATTCTAACCCAAATATATATAAAAACTAATATTTTATTATATATAAAGACTATATTAAAATAAATTGAGTAGTATAAAAAGTTTAATTCAAAAATAAATATAATATATTAACATATATATTAAATATTATAAAACTTTAAATAATAATATATTATTCATTTATTTATAATATATTATAATATAATAAAAATATAAAAAAATTACCAAACAAGTACCTATTATACAGTTTTTTTTTATGTTTTAATATTATATTAATATTTATTTGTTATATTTTAATATATTTAATAAACCAAAAATTATTATTTAGTTTTTTAATAGTAATCTAATTAATTATAATATTTATAATGTAAATTTTCAAAAAATTAAGTTTTATTTATTATTTAATGTATTTATATTTGTGTTGCATTATTTTATATGAATAAATAAAATAGAAAATAAAAATTATTAATATTAAATATATTAAGTTATATATTATAATAAATAAAATATGTATATTATATAAAGGAAAATAAATACAAATAAGAATTCAATAAACAACAGAAAGATCAATAAATTAATAAATGATATAAAAATAATTATATTAAAAAAATTTTTTTTCATGTTTTCATGTTAAACTTTATTTTATTTTTTTTTTTTTTTTTTTGAAGATAATATTTTATAATAAAGATGAATTATTATTAATCATAAGTATTTAATAACGGGAAAAAAAAAAAGAAAGTAAAATACAATAGAAAAAAGGAAGTATTTAAAAACTTGGAAGTTTAAATCAATATATTTATATTCTTAAAAAATATAAAATATATATATAATAAAAAAAAAGAAAAAAAAAAAGAAATTAGATAATATAATAAAATATAAAAATTAGAAAGGATTTATTTATTAATATATATTATATATTATTGTATTATATTTATTATAATGGTATATAATATATAACCATTGAAAAGTTTATTTATTCCTATATAATAAAAATTTAATATAAATTCCATTTAATGATTTAATATATGAGAATAAAAGAATATCAAAACATCGAAAATTAAATAATATAAAATAATGGTAAAAAATATTTTTTTTTAATAATAATATTGTTATTGTTATTAAATTAGATTTTTTGTTTTTAATATTTAATAATTATATAATTATTATTATTATTGATTTTTTTTATTTATTATTTATTGATAATAATTTTAAAATTTATTTATTTATTATATAATATATTAATTATATATAATTTTATTAATTTTATTTAATTTTATTTTGTATTATATTATAAATAAATATAATATTTATTATTTAATATTTTATTTTCTTTTATTTTATTTATATTTTATATTCTATTTCTATTATTTTTATTCATTAATATTTATTTATTTTTCTTTCTTTTTTTTTTTTTTTTTTTTTTATATATTTTTAATATTATTATTTACCCTTTCATTTAAAAGGGTTTTAATTTAATTTAATATAGTAATATAAATAAAAAGAAAAAAAAAAGTATACATATAAATATGCAAAAAATGTAAATATTTAATTATTTTTCTTTTTATTTATAATTAATTAATTAATAACATAATATATCCAGTATCAAACTGAAGAAAATAAGTCAAAGATATAAAAATATAACATAATAAATTAATTAAATTTCATTAACAATAAAGAAACCAAATCAATTTTATATATTTAATAAACTAAGATATATTAAAATAATAGTAAAAAATAATATTTTAAAGATAAAATTTTAATATTATTAAGCTGAAATTATTTGAAACAATTATCGAAATTTCTAATTTAAGCAATCAATAATCAATATATACTTTATACAGTAAATTATAATTTTGATATCTGAAATTTTTTCTTTTAATTAAATGGATTAAAAACGATAAATTTTTAAATATTATATATAAAAGGTAATAATTGATAAAAAATATAAATAAATTCTTAAATTTTCTCTTAATAAGTTAATATTATTTCTTTAATAATTATTTCTTTATTTCTTAATTCTTTTCTTTTTTTTTTTTTTCTATTAAATTCAATTGATTTTATGTTATATATATACTGTTATATATCTATATAATTTAGTGTATATTTATTATTTAAAAAAAGTAGATTTTTGATATTTTAATTCAATTAAATATATATCCTATCTTTTACAAATAATATTAGAAATTGTTTAATGAATAATTCTTAAAAACAATAATTTCTTCAGTTTTTTCTAATATATTATCTATTATATTTATATTAATAAATGCAAAATAATACAAATTCAAAATAAAGTAATAATAATTATAGTAAGAATAAGTATAGAAGAGATAAATAAATAAATAAATAAATAGATAAATAAATAAATAAATAAATAAATAATAATTAAGAGTAAAATTTATAAACAAATAAATATAAAACAAAAAAAGAATATTTTAAACAATAAAATATTGAATAGATATATTATTAATAGAGATATTTATATTATTCATTAAAGCAATAAATAAAAACAAATAGATATAAATAGATTAATTATAATAAAGAATTTTTAATAATAGCAATAGAATTTTTTTAAAAAAATATATATCAATAAGTGAATAAAAATGCAGTTTTTTTCATTAGAAAGATATAGAAATCGTTACGGACATAATGACGATGTTAATCCAATGTATAACAATATGGGTCAACGTGATCCTCAGTATATGAATGGACGAAATGATATGTATTTTGAAGATGATGATTATGATGATGAATATAGTGATGATGATTATGATGATTTAGAATCGCCAGTATCTGATTTAGACATTGATATTAGTGAAATTGATTTTTCAAAAGTATATGCATATCATACTTTTATAGCTAACGTAGAAGGACAAATTTGTGTACAAAAGGATGATGTATTAGATTTACTTGATGATACACATGATTATTGGTGGTTGGTACGATGTATAAGTACTAACGAAGTAAGTAATTATAATTAATATATAATTCATTATTAATATATAGTATGATATATATATATTTTAAAAATAAATTGCTTTATTTATATTTTTTATTAATAAATTAAAACATATTTACAATTATTTTATTTATTTTTTGTTAATAAAAAATACATATATATTTTTTTTTAAAAAAATTAATTGCTTATTTATATTTTTTTTTTTTAAAAAAATAAATTGTTTTATTTATATTTTTTTGTTAATAAAATATAGATAGGATATCTTCCAGCTGATAATATTGAAGTAAGTTTATAGATATATATTAATAATTTATAAATATATGTGTAGATAATTTTATTCATGTTTTATTATTGTAAATATAAATAGCTTCCATTTGAAAGAGTAGCCAGAGCAAATAGATTTAAAAATGTTCAAGTATGTATAAAATTTATTTTATATTTAATTACATATGATTTTTATACATTAAATATTATTTAATTTAATTTTTACTAATTAATAATATATAATAATTAAAAAAAAAAAAAAAGGCTGCTGCTAGTTTGCCCCAAGATACATTACATAGATATAAAGAAAGAACCAAAAAAATAAAATTTTCAAATAGTCCTCCAATAGTGCATATGGTTGAAAATCGGGAAGATTATGAAGATTATGATGAATATGGATCTGATGAAGGACCATTTTATGATGAGGAAGAAATGGAAGATAATATGTATGATAATCATATGAATAATCATATGAATATGTATGGTAATGGTAATATGAATCCATCAGTAAATATGATGAATAATAATCTTAATTTTAATAATGGAATCAATCCAAATAGTCCATTTGGTAATAATATTATTCTTTCAACTGAGCCATTTAATCATTCATTGTCTTTATATGATCATGAAGAGAAAAAATATTTGAAAAAAGGTGGATTCTTTTCGGTATGCTTTTTATTTTATTTTATTTTATTTTGTTATATTATATTATATTGTAAAAATGTATAAAAATCATTATTATTAATATATTCCATGTATAAATTAAATAGAAATTATTGAAAAAGAAAAAGAAAAAGGATAAGAATAAAAGACTTTCTGATTCAATACCACCTAATTATAATCAAGGATACACAATGAGTCTTAGTTCAAATTATTTAAATAACAATAGTTTAAGTAGAATGAATGGAATGAATAACATGAATAATGGTATGAATAGCCTAAATAGAATGAATGGAATGGACGATATGAATGGTGGAATGGGAAGTCTAAATAGAATGAATGGTATGAATAATATGAATGGTAGTATGGGTAGTTTAAATAGAATTAATGATATGAATGGTGGTATGGGTAACATAAATGGATTAAATGGAATGGGAATGAATGATATGAATCCAAATGAAATGAATGGTATGAATTATAACCCATTAATGAATAGTTATAATCCAAATTTAGGTATGCCATTACAATCTTTCCCACCAAGAAATGAGCCAATGTTCCAAAATAATTATCCATCGCCTGCCTTGGAAAGTAATAATACAAATACCCCCGAATCACGTAGTCCATTTGAAGAAAAAGTAAATCATTATGGATCACCACAAATTAATAATAATAATAATAATAATAATCAAAAATTATATAGTAAAGATTCACCTTCAAGTTACAAATCTTATTCTCCAGCTAATGAAAATGGTAATATTTATCATCGTATGATAGATATGAATAAAGCTGTAATGAATGATAATGATGATGTAGATTATCCTGAAATTGAACTTAATGATGAAGAGAAAGAAAATATAAAAAAAATGAGTAATGAAAATAGTGAAGATGAAGGACATCTTTCAGATGAAGACTTTTATGATAGAGAAAAAAGAAATGATAGTTCATTTAGAAAACCATATCGTTTTGAAAGAGACAGAGATAGAGACAGAGATAGAGATAGAGATAGGGATAGAGAAAGAGAGAGAGATAGAGATAGAGGTAAGGATAGGGATAAGGATAACTTAAGAGATAAAGAAAAAGAAAAAGAAAAAGATAAAGATAAAAGTATAGAAAGAGATACAAGAAAAGAACTTAAAGCAAGATCAAGTTCTCTTAAATCACCAATTAAATCTCCACTTAAATCACCAAGTAAAGTATCTGAAAGAGAAAAAGATAGAAGGAAAAGTGAAAAAATTTCAAGTTCTAAAAGAACATCAGCTCTCTCAGAAAAGCATATTAGTGTTTTAAATCCAAGTGTATGTTTTTTATTTTATTTTATTTTATTTTATTTTCAATATTATATTATCTTTTATATTATTATTATAATTATTATTATTATTATTTTTTTTATTAGTTTATATGTATATTTTGTATATTTTCTTTATCTTTTAATAAAATTTAAAGAAATTATTAATTTATTAATATATTTATCATATTTATCATAAAATAATTTTATAATGTTTTATTATAATTTATTAGTCATCAGCAATTAATATTATAAAAGTTTTTACTGGTAACTTTGATGTTGAGCAAACACCATATAAAAGTGTTTCTGTTAATTCAAATACAACTGTAAAAGAGATGATAAAATCTGCATTATATCGTTTTAAATTACCAAGAGATACCTATCATGATTATTATATGAGTGTTATACATTTTGATTCCAAGGAAAAAACTTTAAATCCAAATGATGAAGTTTACAAAATTCTTGATCATATTAAAAATAAGAAACTTCCAGGTGCTACAAAACGTTTATCACAAAGTGTTAGTATTTTATCAGAAGAAGATTCTGGTGATCGTAAGTTAAATAGAAATATATTAAATGATAGAAATATAAAATTTATTTTGAATAAAAAAAATGAAAATTCTAGTCATTGTAGATTGGTTAGAGTATTTATTGATCAAAAAGATGAATCTGGTAAAAAAATGTTTAAAACAGTTGGTGTAACTTCTAAAGAAACTGCTGAAAATATTATTGAATATGCTTTAAAAAAGTTTAGTGTTTTACATGGTAAATCAATTGATGATTTCGTATTACATGCTTATACCCGAAAGAAGTTAATTCCTATAAGAAATTCATATATTATTTTTTATTTAATTAAACAAGAAATTGAAAAAGGATCAAGGAAAGTTGATTTTGTTATGAAAGAAAAAACTGAACGAGATCGTGAAAGAGAGAGAAGAAAGAGTATGAGGAAATCTCGAATGAAGGCTGAAAAAGAAAAGGAAAAGGAAAATGAAAATAAAGATAAAAAGGATAGAGATAGAATAAAATCAACAATTAGTCAATATGCAACTTATGATGATAAGTTTGATCCTAATGAAACCGTTTTGATTCCAAAATTACCAAATAAACCTTTGAAATCGGCTGATAAAAGTTATTCAGACTTTAGTCAAATGTCTATTGATATGACAGAAGAAGAAAAAGAGAAGAATAATAAAGAATTAAATAATTTACTTAATTCATTAAAATCCAAAGAAAAAGATAAAATAGATAATTCATTTTCAGAAGGAAGATTAACACCCCCTCCTAAAACACCTCGTGGTAGTTCTTTAAGATCTAAAGAAAAAGGTGATACATCAATTTTAGATGGTAAAGTATCATCTCCTCTTACAACTCGTGGTAGAAGTTATAGTAATGGAAGTGTAACGATGAAATTAAATTCACCTGCTTTAAATAGTCCTTCAATGAGGTTCGCTTCTCCAAAATTAAATAGTCCTTCAATGAGATTTGCTTCTTTAGATAAACCTCTTAGTCGTAATAGGTCTAATAGTGATGCTACTAAACCAAATGTACTTTCAAGTTTAAATCCGAGAACAAGTAGTTTCTCTCCTAAATTGGATGATAATAATTCAAAAGTAAATAAGAATTTAGCTAAACAAAGATTAATGCCAATTGTCAGACCATCTCATGTGAGTGAAATAAAGAGTTCTGAATCACCTATCCTTTCATCATTAAAATCTTCTAATAGTGAAAAATCTTCAGCTAAAGATATATCAGCTAAAGAGACATCAGCTAAAGAATCATCAGCTAAAGAATCATCAACTAAAGAATCAATAACTAAAGATAATAAATCTAATCTTGAACTTTTATTAGCAAAATCAGATCAAATCATTAAATCTATGGATGAAGGTAAAAAGAATAAAGATGATAATGATAATGATGATGATACATTTGATGATGTAAGTGATATATCAGATGAAGAAGTTATAATTCAGTCACCACCACAAATGCCATCTAAAATGCAACAACGTAGAGGTTCAACTGCTTCTACATCTTCACATGTTAATTTTGATGAAATGTTAGAAACTTTAGATGAAATTAGTTTTATGCTTCCAGATCTTAAAGAAAAAGAAAAAGCAAAGGAGAAAGAAAAAGAAAAAGAAAAAGAAAAAGAAGATGAAAAAGAAAAAAATGATAAGGAAGAAAAAACTGAAAATCAAGAAAAGAAAGAAGGTGCTCAAGAAGGGACTGGTTTTGGTTTTGGTTTGGGTATTATAACTAATTTATTAAAGAAAGATACTAAACCAGAAGATGAAGAAGATAAAAATGAAAATAAAAATGATAATATTGATGATAAAAATAAAAATAAAGATAAAGATAAAGAAAAAGAAAAAGATCAGAATAATGATAAACCAGGAGAAGGAGGTGGTAGTATTTTTGATAAATTAAAAATACCAACGCGTTCTACATCTAATGATACTAGTACTGCTCAAAGTATTTTTGATAAATTAAAAATACCAACACGTTCAACTTCTAATAATAAGAGTAATTTTTCACCAAATTTAAATTACTTTAAAAAAGCAGGTAGTAATACATCTACACCAATTCTTGGCGAAAATGAAAAATCTTCTCCATTAATTAAATCTGAACAAAAAAATGAAAATGTAACGAATAAAGAAAAAGATAAAGAAGCTCATCCAGCTGATGATGCTAAAAAGGTAAAAGAAAATTTATTAGATACATTAAAAGAACAAAAATCAGATAATGAAAAAGATAAAGATGAAAAAGATAAATCAGATAGGCCAAAAAAATATAAATCTATATTAAAGGCTCCAAAAGAATATCCAATGCCAGAAGAATTAAGAAAATTAGAAGATTTACGTCTTGAAGAAGCAAAAAGAGAATCTTCAATACGTCATTCTAGAAGATTAGCAGAAAGAGAAAGAAGAAAATCGAGATCAAGAGAACGTCTTCATCTTACTAATAAAGAAGGAGAAGAAGAAAAAGATAAAGATAAAGATAAAGAAATTGATAAAGATAAAGAAAGAAGAAAAGAAGGAGAAGAAGATCGTGAAAGAAGAATATCAAGATCTCATCGTTCTTCTCGTTCAGCAAGTCGTCATCATATTTCATCTAGACCAAGTGAAAGACATAGAGAAAAAGGTGATGATAATAATATAGAAAATAGTGAAGAAAGAAGAAGACATTCTTCAAGGCATGTTTCAAGAAGTCATCATATGTCAAGAAGATTACCACCTGAAACTGAAGAAGAAAGAGCAAGAAGACATGCTTCTAGAAGGTTACCACCTGAAACTGAAGAAGAAAGAGCTAGAAGACGTGCTTCAAGAAGACATGTTTCAAGAAGATTAGATGCTGAAGAAGAACGACGTAGAAGAGAACGTTCTGAAAAAGAAGATATTGATGAACATAAAGAACATAATCTTTCTACGATATCTGAAAGACATCGTGAAAGACGTTCAAGAAGAATGTCTGAAAGACATCGTGACCGTGACCGTGACCGTGACCGTGATCGTGATCGTGAACGTGAACATAGACATAGACATCATTCTCATTCTACTTCTCGTAGCCGTATTAATATTAGTGGTGATATATTACCAGGATTTAATAATGGTGAAGAAAAAGATAAAGATAAAGATAATGATAATGATAAAGATAATGATAAGAATGAATCAGTAAAAATGATGGATGTAGCTAATATTAGTGCTATTCATGATGATAATCAACCTCAATCTGATTCTGGTATAAATAATGATGATATTGTTATTCCTGATCGTGCTCTTCATATGGAAGATCGATTATATTCAGGAAATAAAATACATCGTTCAGAAACAGGTAATACTTCTGTAAGTAGTATAGGTAGTGCTAGTTCAGATACAAGTCGTATTTCACATCGTAGTACAGATAGTAATGGTAGTCATCGTCATCATCATCATCGTCGTAGTCGTAGTCATTCTTTAAGTCATTCTCATTCAAGAGATCGTTCAAGTTCACGGGATAGACATACTTCTAGTATAAGTAGTGATGCTAAAAGAAGAGAAAGTAGACATAGATCTACTCATCATCGTTCAGTTCGACCTGATACTTCAATGCGTAAAGTACAAGGAAGTCCATTAGGTTTAGAACAAGATAGAAAAAGTCGTCATGAACATGTTCATAGTCATAGTCATAGTCATCATAGTAGTAAATTACCAGGTGAATTAGGAAAAGAAAGTCATGGTGAAGTTACCCCTACAAAATCAGATAGTAATAAACCTGAAATATCTTCATCTTTAAAAGCTAGTCATAGAATTTCTTCTATGGCTAGACCACCACGTATTGAAACTCGTCGTTCTAGTCTTAGAATTGATATACCCAAGAAACCAAGTAATTATCTTTCTACTCCTAGAAAAAGACCAGATAGAAAATCATCTGCTTCATCAGATATATCTATTAATGCTCTTATGGATGAAATGAGACAAATGATGACAGGTACACCAACTCGTGAACCAATGTCACCATTTGCTAGAGAATTAGATAAATTAGAATTATTACAGAAAACAAATGAAGAACATGAACATAATAAGGCACTTAAAGCTGCTTCTAAGACACCTTCTTCTAAATTATCCTCTAAACCAAATTCTAAAAATGTTATTGAAAATATTGATATTAATCGTCAAGGTTCAGAAACTTATAAAGATCATATTATGCATAAATTTAATCGTACTACTAATAGTAAACGTAATAGTAAGTCTTCTATATCATCAATTACTGCTGCAGATATTAAAAAAAGAGTTGAAGAACGTAAACAACGTTATTCTATTTTATCAGATGCTAGTAATGATAATTCAATTGGTAAAAACATTGAAAATTTGAAACGTGAATTAGAAGAATTAGCTATTGATAAAGAAAAAAGAAGAAGTAGACTTTCTATTAGTACTAATAAAAGTAACAGAAGTAGTCAAGTTAGTACTGCTAGAAGTTCTAAATTTGATGATACTTATTTAAAATCTTTGCTTGAAAAACTTTCAGATACAAAAGCATCTAAAAGATATTCTCAACGTAGTAGTCGTATTATAAGTGATATTGCTAGTAAATCTATTAGTATTGAAGGTAATGATAATAAGGAAGATGCTAATGTTAGTAATAGTAATAATAAAAATAATAATAGTGATGATAAGAATAAAGATGAATCCAAAGAAAATAAAGAGTCAGGTGTTCCAAGTGCTAGAGATGAAGAAAATGAAAAACTTTTAGAAAGTTTACGAGATTGTGAAGAAAAGTTTGATTCATTAAATAAGGTAAATAA
The DNA here is from genome assembly GCA_002104895.1 of Anaeromyces robustus. Classification (NCBI taxonomy): domain Eukaryota; kingdom Fungi; phylum Neocallimastigomycota; class Neocallimastigomycetes; order Neocallimastigales; family Neocallimastigaceae; genus Anaeromyces; species Anaeromyces robustus. The sequence continues at coordinate 231,863 of MCFG01000003.1, forward strand.
TATTTAATATATAAATTTTAATTAAATTTATATTTTTAACAATTTAATAATTTTTACTAATAAATAATATATATATATATTTTATAATTATATTTGTTTTAAATAATTATAGGATCTTAACACTATCTTATTTAACTCTGTAAAATTATTTGATAACTTAATATTATCCTAAATTGATAGTTATTGTAAAAATCAATAACAAATATTATTATATATATATTTTCAATATCTTTAATTATTTTATTTTTTTTTATAGTAATCTATTTTTTTAAAAAAAAAAAAAAAGAAAAAAAAAAAAAAAAAAAAAAGAAAAAAAAAAAAAGAAAAAAATAAAAATAAATATAAAAATAAAAATAAAAATAAAATTAAAAATAAAAATAAAAATAGAAATAAACAAAAAAAAAAAAAAAAAAAAAAGAAAAAAAACAAAACGAAAAACAAAATAAAAAACAAAAAAAAAAAAAAACAAAAAACAAAACAAAACAAAACAAAGCAAACAAACAAACAAAAAATATGAACAACAAACAAACAAATTAATAAAAAATAAATTTTAATAAAACAAAATAATAGATTATTAACGAATCAACATTAATAATAATTTAATATAAATTAATAATTATAAAAATATATATTATATAAATTATAATATAAAATAATATTATAATAATAGTAGAAATATTTAAAAAATTAATAAAAAATATTAATAAAATAATAAAATATAAATAATTTATAAATAATTTATATAAATAATGTGTATAATGTTTTTTTTTTTTTTATTTTTTTTTTAATAATTATTTAAAATGTTAATAATAATAATAATAATAATAATAATAATAAAAATAATAATAAAAATAATAATAAAATAATAACTATTATTATTATTATTATTATAAGGAAAAAGAAAAAAAAAAAAAGTATTTATTTTTATATATAAAAAAGATACCAAATGATACCAAATATTTTATTTTAATATTATTATTTAAATAATGAATCAAATGGTTTTAATAATTTTTGGTAGTAAATATTAACAATATATAAATATTTATTTCTGCCTAAATAAATAATTAAAACCGAATATTTTAATTATTTTTTTTTTTTTTTTTTTTTTTTTTTTTTTTTATGGCACACAATTTGTACGTCAACTTTATTGAATTTAAATATTAAAATACATGAATCATAAAAAAAACACATAATGAAAAAAAATGATACTAAAAAAAATAAAAACCAGTAAAATATTATAGATAATAATAGATAATACTGGAGGAAAAAAAGAAGTATAATAATATTTAAAAACAATAAATCCATACAGCCCTTAATTCTAAATATAGAATTAAAGTAAAATTGATCTATCCTATTCCACTAGGGTCGGAAATAGGATCGGCATTTTAATTATTAGATTATTCGATTTTTAATATATATAAATTAATATTTATTAAATATTTAATTGTATATTAAATCGAATAATATATAAAAATAGATAATATATATTGGAAAATGAGATATATTGGAAAATGAGATATATTAAAGTTTAAATGTATAATTAATTTATTAATATTATGAAAGAAAATAATGTTATTGTGATTTGTGATTTATTATATTATAATATTACATTATACTTTACATTTATTTTTTAATTTCTAATTAAAATAATATAATTGAAATACTTTTATAATTACTGTTGTATTTATATAGACAATATTAAACAATATTGCTTTTACTGATATTAAAATTTATATTTAATAGGAAATAATTTTTATAAATATAATTTTTTTTATTTTTTTACAGTATTCTTTAGTTTTGTTTTTTTTTTTTATTTAGTTACTATATATAATATAGTTCAAATTGAAAAAAAAGATTGAAAAGGTGATTGAAAATATATTTACATAAAAATATAATATATATATATTTATAATACTATTATAGTATTATTATAAAATTAGATTTTTTAATATATTATTTTGAAATATTAAATAATAAAAATCTATTTTGATTATATATATTTATAGTTTTTTCTTTTAATATGTTGAATAAGGTTTTTATTGGATTTTAGGCTACTCGAAACCTAATTCTTTTGTTTCTATTTATTGCATCTCAAAAGAACTCAATATTCCTCCACTTTCTGGTAAATGTGCTTTAGCTCAGGTTAGATGTTTTAATAAGTGGAAGGACTCCAACTGCATTATCTCAAAGATAGTTAATAATGTTGCTACAACAAGAAAATGGACTTGGGACAAAGAAAGTAAAATATTAAATGATAAATTAAACAATATTTCATCCTCTACTAAAGAAATTATGGAATTCTATTGGGACAGAGACATGAACAGTGATAAATCAATTAAAGCTAAAACTTATAAATTGTACAACTTTGAAGAATCAAGAAGTTACTTAAAGCTTAATCTAGAATTTCCTGAATATAGCAAAGGTTTTCGGTGGATACTTAGGGCAAGATGTGGATATAAAATTGATGCTAGAGTTGCAAAAGCTGCTAAAATGATTAATAATTCTTGTCCTAATTGTTGTTCATGTTGTTTCCATTGTGACAGTTATCAGAGAATTGATCATTGGTTTATAAATTGTTTCTTATTTAAAAATCTTCGTATTGATCACTTCTCTGATTTAGATAGAAATTTTTTTTATTTTTTAGATAGTCTTTTTAATAGTTTAGTTAGGACCAGTAATAACCCTAGTGTGGATAATAGAATAAATAATATTGTTAAGGGTTATAAAAGTAGTAATAATAGTATAAGTAATATAGATATATTAGGTAGTAAAAAAATAGTTAATAGGTATAGAATATATATTTTTTTAATTGGTGGTAGAGATTATGGTTTTAGTGATAGAATTAACAATAGTCCATACAAAAAGGAATGGGAATGTTTGTTTAAGTGTCAGACTGAATCTGGTACTTATTCAAAATCCCCATTCTTGTTGCGATCTGCGGCTCTATTGAATGATATCATGCCTGTTGTCTGTAAAAGACAACATATATTATTCAATAAATTTAAAACCAACCTCTCCAGGAACGTCAATGCTGATAACACAGTAGGACAGCCTAGTAGGGCAAATGCCGATCCTATTTCCGACCCTAGTGGAATAGGATAGATCAATTTTACTTTAATTCTATATTTAGAATTAAGGGCTGTATGGATTTATTGTTTTTAAATATTATTATACTTCTTTTTTTCCTCCAGTATTATCTATTATTATCTATAATATTTTACTGGTTTTTATTTTTTTTTTAGTATCATTTTTTTTCATTATGTGTTTTTTTTATGATTCATGTATTTTAATATTTAAATTCAATAAAGTTGACGTACAAATTGTGTGCCATAAAAAAAAAAAAAAAAAAAAAAAAAAAAAAAAAATGATTTGTGATTTGTGGCTAATTAATATAAATTGAAATAACAAAGTAGTATTACAATGTTTTTTTTAACCACATCTATTTTACCACATCTTATTTAATTTTATAAATAATAGTAATAATTAATATATTATTTAATACTTATTACATAATGGATACATTAAATATACATTACAAAATGTAATTAATATAATGATAATAATTTATTATTCTTTTATAAATAAGTGGAAAAAGATATTAAAGGTTTCATCAATTTTTTTTATTTTAATTTTATATATTAAATTTAATTTTTATAATAATCAGTTCTTTATTTAACGAAATATTTATATATGCTTTTTTTTTCTTTTTCTTTTTAAAATTCAAAAAAAAAAAAAAAAAAAAAAAAAAAATAAAAAAAAAAATAAAATAAAATAAAAAAAAAGAAAAATAAAATAAAATAATATATAAAAATAATAATAAATAATAATAATAATAATAGAGTAAAAAAAAAAGATAAAAGAACAAAAGAAAATAAAGATATAGAATATAATAAAATATTGATTATTTTATAAGATTTTAATTTATTAGGTATTTATTTATATTTTTATTAATTATTATATAAAAATTAATATATATTAAGAATTTTTTTTAATATTTTGCCAATATACATAAATATATTTCTTTATTGTTAAAATATTAAATTTTTGATATATAAATTATATAATATCAATGTCTTAAAAAAAAAAGGACAATATATATTAGAAAGATGAAAAAAAGAACTCAGTTAGAAACTGAAGATTCAAAAAAACCGGAACCAACTTCAGTTCCAAAAGTTCCAGTTGTAATATCAATTATTTTTATTTATTTATCTATTTTATTTTAACAGTTTTTTTCATTTTTCAATTGTTTATAAATTATGAAGTAATAATAATTATAAAAGTAATTAAAATCTTGTAAAATTAATAACTTATTCAAAAAAAAAAAAAAAAAAAAAAAAAAATTGTTAATATAATAATATTATTATATCAATGATTTTTTTTTATTTCAAATTGAAATAATATTCATTATTACTTTTTTATAATAAATTATTGATATATTTTTTATTACAATTATAATGTATATAAAGAAGTAAAAAGAAAATTATTTTTTTAATGTTAATTATTAATTAATCTATTTTTATATTTCTATATTTATAAAATAATATATTTATAGAAATCTGTAGTAAGAACTCCAAATGTTTTATTAGCTCCAAAGACTGAAGAATCTTCTTGGAATATTGCTTTTATAGTAGTAGTCTTATTAAGTTTTATTACTAGATTTTATAAGATTGGTGAACCTGATCAAGTAGTGTATGTACTTTTTTTTTTTCTCATTTCATTAATTTATTATAATAAATAATAAATAATAAATGATAAATAATAAATAATAAATTATGATAATGAATAAAAATGAAATAATAATTTATAGGAAGATATAAATAAATAAATAAATAAATAAATAAATAAATAAATAAATAAATAAATAAATAAATAAATAGATAAATAAAAAAATATATATAGATGAATTAATAATAATATAAATTATATATATTATAATAGTAATTATAAATATTAATATTAATTATAAAAATAAAATTTTAACAAATGAAATTAATAATAAAATATATTTAATGATATATCTAATGATATTGTTTTTTTTTATTTTTATTTTTATTTGTATTGTTTATTTTTGTAATAATAAAAATATATCTAATGATATTGTTTCTTTTATTTTTATTGTTACTTGTATTGTTTATTTTTGTAATAATAAAAATAAACAAATTAATATAAAAAAGTTTTGATGAAGTTCACTTTGGAAAGTTTGCTAGTTACTACCTTCGTCGTACTTTCTATTTTGATGTACATCCACCACTTGGTAGATTACTTATTGCTTTGATTGGTTATTTAATTGGTTATGATGGTCATTTTGATTTTGAAAATATTGGAGATAGTTATATTGATAATAAAGTACCTTATATTAAATTAAGAGCTGGTGTTGCTTTATTTGGAGCTTTAATTCCACCAGTTGTCTTTTTAATCATGAAAAATATGAAATTTGCTTTACCAACTACTATTCTTGTTTCAGCTATGACTATTTTTGGTAATAATATATTAATTTTATGTTTTAATTCATTTATATATGTCTTAATTCATCTATATATATGTGCTGTTTTTTTTTTTTAATAGTAGAATTATATTAAGTCAATTTATTATATATTATTATAATTAATATAAAATAGATATTGGTTTAGTTACTCAAGGTAGACTTATTCTTTTAGATAATATGTTAATATTATTCTGTTTCTGTACTATTCTTTTCTGGGTTAAATTCTGGAATCAACGCAAAAAGTAAGGTTTATTCTAATTCTATTTTTTTTAAATTTATTAATTATATAATTATTAATTTTTTTATTAAAAAAAAATAGTCCATTCACTCCAAAATGGTGGATTTATTTAGCTTTATCTGGTCTTTTCCTTGGTTGTACTTTAGGGTAAAAATATAATTTTATTTATTATTTAATGAATTTTAGTTTTAAGAGTTTAAAAATTTATTGTGATAAATTATTTAATATTAATTGTTATTATATATAATTATAGTGTTAAAATGGTTGGTTTACTTATTGTTGCATTAATTGGTATTGCCACTTTAGTTGATTTATGGGGATTGTTAGACATTAACCGTAAACCATACCCAATTTCAATGAATCGTTTCTGGAAACACTTTGGTGCTAGAGCTCTTTGTTTAATTGCTCTTCCAGTTACTCTTTATTTATCCTTCTTTGCTATTCATTTCCATATATTAAAGTACAGTGGTCCAGGTGATGGTTTTATGAGTCCAAGATTCCAAAGAACTTTACAAGGAAGTGAAATTGTTAAACTTAGTGTTGGTAAATTTTGAAATATTTTAATATTTATACTAAATTTATTTTTAATTATAACTTTTTGTGTTAGTAATAATCATAATAATTTAATCTATTAAATATTTTACTTTTTATTATATTATTATAATTATTGTAGCTGTTCCATATTATGCTAATATTACTATTAAACATAAGGATACTGATGTTTATCTTCACTCGCACCCACATAGATATCCACTTCGTTATAAAGATCAACGTGTTTCAAGTCAAGGTCAACAAGTTACTGGTTACCCATATGCTGATGATAACAATATTTGGTCTATTGAACCAATTGATACAAATATTAGTGATAAATCAAGAGTTGTCATTCCAAAGCCACACAGAAAATTCCCAGATAAGATGGTTTCTTATGTTCAAGTTGGTGATTTAGTTCGTTTAAGACATATTAAGACAAATTCTTATTTAATTACTCATGATGTTGCTTCTCCATTAATGTCAACTAATATGGAAATGACCACTCAGGATAAGAGTAAAGACCCAAATAGATATGAAGAAACTTTATGGAGAGTTGAAATTCTTGCTGGTGGTGATAAAACTGGTGTTATTCGTAGTCGTGGTCAGCATCTTCGTTTTGTAAACTTTGTTCATAATGTTGCTATTTATTCACACATTAGTAAATTACCAGATTGGGCCTTTAAACAACAAGAAGTTAATGGTGAAAAGAAGATTATTGATCGTTTGAATGTTTGGACTATTGAAACAGTTCAACATGAAACTATTGTAGATGAAGCTGAAACTGCTGCTGAAGAAGCTGAAGAATTAAAAAAGATTTTACCAAAGGTTAAAAAAATGAACTTCTTTTCAAAATACTTTGAACTTCAAGGTGTTATGCTCTCACAAAATAATGCTTTAACCAAACCACACCCATATCAATCTAGACCAGAATCATGGCCATTTTTAACTCGTGGTATTTCTTTCTGGGAAAACAAAGATACTGAACAACAAATTTATTTACTTGGTAATCCATTTTCTTATTTCATTTCAATTGTTGCATTCATGACTTATTGTGCTATTTGGATAGTTGATAGATTAATGGATCATCGTGGTATACATCAACTTTATAGTAAGGTTCGTTTATGGTGGGATAGAACAGCTGGTTTCTTATTTATTGGCTATTTACTTCATTACCTTCCATTCTTTATTATGGGTAGATCATTATTCCTTCATCATTATCTTCCAGCTTCTATTTTTGGATTTATGTGTACAGGTGGTTTAATTGAATTTTTATGTGTATATGTATTCTCATCTGAAAAAGATGCTAGGGAATCTATTACTGTTAAAGATGATAAAGTTATTCACCAAGCCAAGGTACCAAAATACTATTGGATATTGGTTGCCGTACTCTCTCTTATCGTATTTGGGGTTTTTATTTACTTCTCTCCACTTGTTTATGGTTTAAAGTTTAAATCACATGAAAGATTACTTGCTCGTAAGTGGTTAAGCACTTGGGATCTTCAATTTACTGGTTGAATAATCAATATTAATTAAGACAAAACAAAGATATAAAAGTAAAACAAAAACAAAAACAAAAAAAAAAAAAGTATATATATATATATATAAACAAACAAACAAACAAACAACAATAATAATATAAAATAGTATAAATAGAATTTAATAATAATAGTATAATTAATAATAATAAAAAGGAAAATCTAATTTATTTTTATAATTAAAATTATTTAAAAATTCAATTATAATTATAATTAATAAATATAATTAATTAATAAGAAAATGATAATAAGACTTTAGTAATTTTTTTTTAAAAAAAATATTGAAGTTAATTATAATAGCAATTATTTAATAAATATATATATAATAATCTAAATTGTTAAACTTTTTTTTATAGTTTTTATTTTTATTCTTTTTTTTTTTTTTTTTTTTTTTTTTTTTTTAATTAATTTTTTTGTTTATTCAAATTAATTTTAGTTATTATTATTATTATTATTATTATTTTTCGTTTATTCAAATTAATTTTAATTATCTTTTTTCTTCTTTCCAATTTGGTTTTACATTTGAATATTTAAAATTTTTAATAGAAAATTTTAAATATTCAAATATAAAAAAATAATTAGTTAATATTATTATAAAAAAGTATTTTTAAAAGAACCAAAAGTGTAACGTAGTACAATTCTTTAAAAAAAATAGCAGAGTTAAGATATACATTTTAAATACATTAGAAACAATATTGTAAAAAATTGATACTAACCAATAATATCTCAAGAAATAGAATTTTTTTGATATTATATCCAATCATATAAATGTATAATATATGTATAATATAAATATTTATATTGTGGCTCACTAAACACGTGATGTATATAGAATATTGGTGGTTGTAGCTTTTGTTCCAGTTTATTCACTCTCTTTCTCATTTCGATTCAAATTTTATTAATTTCTTTCGGAAGAATCGACTATAGCAAACATGGCACAGATTTCTAAAAAAAGAAAGGTAAAAAGAAAAATTGAAATGATGAATGGATGAATGAATAAATGAATAAATAATAAAATAATATTGATGAATGAATGAATATTTGATTTTTTTATTATTGTTTATATTATTTTTTTTTGTCTGATGCATGTGCTTCTACATATAATATTTTATAAGAATTATATAATATATTATATGTATGATAAATTTATATATAAATTGAAATGTTAATATTGATTATAATGCTATAAATTATAGGAGGCATATATATTTATTCATATATATTTATTTTTATTCTAAAGATATATATATTATTGTCATGTTGTATATATATGCATATATAAGATATAAGCGTTTATTATTTATTTTATATGGAAATATATTTATGTGTATTGAATTAAGTTTAATAATGATCCCGTGGAATAAAATGTGAATTACGACATTAAACGATGATATTCAAATACAATTATAAATTAATCCAATGTTTTTAACCATTTTTTTGAAAAGTATAATTGTTGATATATTCAGTAAATTATTAATAATTCAATTATTATACATATTATATATATATTTTAAAAATTTTAAATATTATAAATAGTTCGTCGCTGATGGTGTTTTCTACGCCGAATTAAACGAATTCCTTACTCGTGAATTAGCCGAAGAAGGTTACTCTGGTGTTGAAGTTCGTGTCACTCCAGCCCGTACTGAAATTATTATTCGTGCTACTCGTACTAGAGATGTTCTTGGTGAAAAGGGTCGTCGTATTAGAGAACTTACCTCAGTTGTTCAAAAGAGATTCAACTTCCCAGAAAACTCTGTTGAACTTTACGCTGAAAAGGTTGAAATTCGTGGTCTCTGTGCTATTGCTCAAGCTGAATCCCTCAAGTTCAAACTTCTCCAAGGTCTTGCTGTCAGAAGGTATATATTTTTTAAGATATAAAGATCTAATTATAATTTTATAATTTTTTAATTATAATTAATATTTCATGTAATAATGTATATTTATTGTTAATAAAATTAATATTAATAGAGCTTGCTACGGTGTTCTTCGTTTCGTTATGGACGCTGGTGCCAAGGGTTGTGAAGTTATTGTCTCTGGTAAGCTTCGTGCTGCTCGTGCCAAGTCCATGAAGTTCTCTGACGGTTTATTACTTCACTCTGGTGAACCAATCCGTCAATACATTGACAAAGCCACTAGACACGTTCTCCTTAGACAAGGTATTTTTTTTAATGATATACAAGATATAAATTATTATATTTTCGAGGATTTATGTTTAATTTTTAAACTTATAAATTTTAATATTTTAAATATATAAGGTGTTCTTGGTGTTAAGGTCAAGATTATGATGGATTACGACCCAACTGGTAAGAGAGGTCCAAAGACTCCATTCCCAGATAATGTCAGAATTAAGGATCCAAAGGAAGACGAAGAAGAAATTGTCACCAAGACTATTGTTTACGATAGTGAAGCTCCACAAGAAGTTCCAGTTGAAGCTTAAATAAATTGTGAATAAATAATATTTACATCAACTAAAATAAATTATCTTATAAAAATTATATCTTTTGTGTTAAATATTAATGAAAATATATGGGTTTTCTACTATAATTAAGATAAAAGAAATATTTAGTTAATAACTAGCAATTTGTTTATAAAAAGGACAAAAAAATAATAAATTAAAAGTAACATTTATTTATTTATTTAAGATATTAATTGGTAAATATATATTTATGATATATTTTATTATTATTATTTATATATTATGTTCAAATTAAAAAACATATGGTGGAAGTAATAAATGAAGTATTATCAAAAAATGGAAAAAAAGGAGTAAAATAAGGAAATGAAAGAAAGGATTCTAAGAGAAAAAAAGAAAATATAATTTGTTTATAAAAAAGCAATTTATTTTAGTA
>MCFG01000003.1:245000-255000 GCA_002104895.1 Anaeromyces robustus
AATAATAATAATAATAATAATAATAATAATAATAATAATAATAATAATAATAATAATAATAATAATAATAATAATAATAATAATGATAATAACAGCAATAACAACAATAGTAATATTGATTCTATTAATAATAATGAGAATAATCAAAATTCAAATGAAGTTATTTCTAAAAGAAAACTATTTAGAACGAAACATAGTTATTTAACTATATCTTTAATTCATTTTTCTTCATTGCTAAAAAATGATCCATCTCGTCAAATATCAACATATAATTTTGAGAAAAATGAATTTATTAATGAAGAAGATATTATACCATTACCTTTATTTATTAAAACTCCACTATCAAATTATCAAGGACCTATACCCAAACCTAAAACTAAAATGTTCTATAGATTATATGGAATATTTATTCAAGGTTTAAAAAGTCAAGATAAAGAAGTTCGTTTTGAATCCTTAAATGGAATTGCAAAATTGGATTGTATAGAAATGATACCTCAAAATGAAAAAATATGGTTTAATTCACTTTTAAGTCAGATTATTTCTGAAGGGAGTGCAGAAGACAAATGGATTATTTGTACTATGCTCTGTCGCCATGGCCTACAAACGATTCAAGTTATAAATTATTTAAAAAATATATTAGGGGATACCGATGTACAAAAAAGGAAATATGTTATATATTTATTATCTAATATTTCAGAAAAAAATATTAAAGATTTAGTCAAAGACATAATAAATAATAGAATTAAAGATGCGAATTGGCGAGTTAGATTAGATTGTATAAGAATTCTTCAAAGATTATTAAAGAGAATGCTAAAATACATACCAGAAAATGATTTGTACATTGATATTGATAAGGAAGCTATTCTAAAAGATAATGATAATATACAAAGTAACAATAATGATGATGATATTAATAAAATAATTAATAATGAAAGTCTAAGTAGTATCAAAAAAGAAAATTCAAATGATATCCATGATAATTACGATGAAGAAAAAGATTCTTATCTGGTTAATAAAGCTCTTCAAATTATTATGAATGTTATGTGGTATGATTGGAAATTAGAAGTTAGAAATTCAGCATCAAGGCTTTTAATGAAAATTGGAAAAGGAAAACCAATTTATAGTTGGATTATTCAAATGATATCATCAGATAATCCTATGAAAAAAATAAATGGGTTAAAATGCATTGGATGTCTAAATGTTATGACTCATGATGCAATCGATCCATTTCTTAAGTGCTTCGATGATGTTTTTTCAACTGTACGAGTTGAAGCTTGTAAAATTGCATATATCCTTGAATTGAATTACCCTCCATTAGTTCAAAAACTAGCTAATTGCTTTGATGATAATTGTTGGGAAGTTCGTGCATATGCAGTAAAAGCAATGTCAAAGTGTCGATGCAAATCAAATTTAATTAATGATACTATTTTATGGAATCTAGTTCATGAAACCAACCATCGAGTATTATTTGAAACTTTAAAAACAGTTAAAAAATTAAATTTAGTTAATGACAATACAAAAATACGAGAAGCTCTTATTCTTCTTTCTGAAGATAAAAATAAAAATATATCAGAATTTTCCAAAAAAACTCTATATGATAATGGTATATTATTAGAAAAAAGTAGTACTAGTAATTTTGTAAGTCCAGAAGATATTGAAAAAGAAAAATCTCAAAAGGAAATTAATATACTCTATAATACTCGACCGCCGTTTAATTTTGCATGTGACGGATTAGATATGATAAAACATGAAGTTAACTTATTAACGATGAAAGACTTTATAACTTCAGAAATTATTGAACAAGAAAAGAATTATAAAAACATTTCCAGAAGTATAGTGAGAAAATCTTCAAATTATGAAAATAATAATAAAAAAATATATAAACAGCCTAATTATATTAATTCTATTCGTAACAGATGTAATACATCTAATAAAGCTCCTCATTATAAAGTTAGAATTATTGATGATATGACTTTTAATTATATTGAACCTGATTAATAAATAAATAAATAAATAAATAAATAAATAAATAAATAAATAAATATATTAAAAAAAAAAATAAATAAATAAATAAATAAATAAATAAATAAATAAATAAATATATTAAAAATAAATAAATAAACAATAAAGCTTATTTTTTTAATGTTAAATAATATTAATTATAATATATTTAACTAATAAAGTTTTTTTTTTATTAAAATTTTTAAAGTATTTTTATTTGTTTTTGTATTATTTACTATTACATATTAAATAAATAAATAAATAAATAAATAAATAAATAAATAAATAAATAAATAAATAAATAAATAATTAATTAATTAATTAATTAATTAAACATAAAGCAATAAATAATTTAATTATATATTGATTAATATAATTAAAAAAAATATAATTTATAATAAAAAATTTATTTGAAATTAATTTATAAAAAATATAACAAAATATGAACAGATATTAAAAATGGAAAACAATGAATCTATTACAGAAACTACCACCCCAAATACAGAAATAAAAGAAAGAGATAATAATAATATTAATGAAAGCAATAATGAATCTCTTACTGAAAATAATCACAATATCGAAACCGTTACAGAGAATAATATTAATACCGAAGGTATATCAGAAAATGCGATAGAGTCTCCTCCTTTGATTTCAAATAATGATATTACAGGAAAAAAAGTATATTCAGAGGATAAACATGTAGATGATAATATATCACTTAACAGCAGAAATGATATAGAAACGAAATCAAAATCAACAACTAATAAATTTCCACAATCAAGTTTAATGGAAAGTTTACCAAATCAAATTATTAAAGATGATGTACCAAAAGAAGCAAAAGAAACAACAACTGATTTTAATTTTTGTGATATGTTTGATAATGTAGAAAAGAGTTTTAATAATTCTATAAAAGACGACATAGAAAAAGTTAATAGTAAGTTCAATAATTTAGGTCATACTGTAAAATTTAAAGATTTTGAAGGCGATTTCAATAATATTGATGAAAAAAGTACTAGTACACAAATTACAAATGTTAATATTAATGATCCATTGTCTAAAAATTTTGATTTTCCATTAAAACATAATAGAATAGCAAATATAGAAGATATGCGATCATCTAAAAATATAATTCGTATATTTCATAAATCAGAAACCATTGCAGAAAATATAAGTAATATTGAAAATAAAGAACGATTCAAAAATAGATTTAATAAGCCAAAACAATTAGGTCTTTCTAGTATACGGAAGCATTCTACATTTATATCAGATGCACATTTTTTGAACAAAAATAGACATGATTTTTTTGATGAAAGCTTAAAAGAAGAAGCAAATTCAGTGAATGAAAAAGATTTGAATGATTTACATATGAATAAAAGTAATTCTACCCCTAATCTTAGTACAGAAGATAATCTTAACGAATTAAGTGATCAAAGATTAAAAAGTTTCATTAAAGAAAAAAAAGCAAAAAAGAAAGACAAATTACCTATTACAACATTTAAAAAGAAGCCCACTAAAGGAAATAATATTTCAAGTTCTTCATTGGATCTTCTTTTAAATAAAGATCATGAAGATATAGGATATATTGATAAAATTATGTTACAGAAAATGAATAATACATCAAAAGAAAGAAACATTATTAATAGTTCAGAATTTGAAAGAAATAAAAATAAATATTCAGAGGAACGATTTTATTATCCTATAGAATTTACAGATAATGTTGAAGGTAGAAAATTATATTACGAATATAAAATTAGAAAAAATATGAGTACGGAACCTCTTATTATACACAGAAGAAACTTATTATTTGTTATTTGTTTTTTATTAACTCTGTTTTTATTAGCTTTATTAATATATGATTATCATTCTTTACTTATAAATGAAAAAAATTCAATTTTTTTCAGTTGGATAAATGCTATATATATACTACATATTATTGATATATCAATAGCACTTTTAGCTTTTATTTATTCTAATGAAAGTTCTAAAAAAGTATTTACAATGTTTACTATTTTATTAGGATTATTTACTATTGTACTTTTTATACTTCGATTTATATTTAACTGGACAACAAAAAATTTAATACCAGTTGATTATAAGTAATGAAATATATATATTTAAAGAAATAGAATTATTATATTATAATAAAATTAAATACTTTGAATGATTATTAAATATAAAAATTAAAGAAAAATGAAAATAAAACTAATAAAAAAGAAAATTTAATATATTAAAATAAAAAATTTGTAAAATAATACCTATAATATTTAGTATTTGGTATAATGAATTATGTACTTTTATTATAAATAAAATAGAATATATTGATTATATTTTTATTTTGTTATAAAACATTATTAATAGCTTAATATTTTTAGATATTTATTGAAAAAAAAACAAAAATAAAAATTCCATAACTCAGTCATTTGTTCATTGATTAGATATTACTTCATTTATATAATCAAAATCTATTTGATTTAAATCGTAATTGTTTTTTAATATTCTCCACCATGGAGTCATAATTTCATTTATTGATTTTTGATGTTCTCTTTTAATTTCTTTTGATGGTAATTTTTGTTTTACAATGGGTAATAGCTTTAAATCATTTATTTTTTTTGCATCAACTAATAATAGTTATAATAGATAATAACAACAATGATAAAATAAAACAATAAAATTCAATTAATAACATACTAATTAAAAATATTAGAATTATTATTATTAATATGATAAAATAATTACTATTTAATAATAAAATATCTATAGCATTTTTGTTTTCGTAAATTTTTTTTTTAAGTTGGAAAAAATGAAAATAATTTTCATAATAAGAATCCATAATTGTTTGGGCATCTTTTATTCTTTCAGATAATTCTTTTTTTTTTTCCTCTGAACTTTTTTCTTTAATATACTTTTTTTTATTAATTTCTCTTTTATATTTCTGGATATTATTATAAATATCTTCAAATTTTTTTTTGAGCCAAACTTTGTCATTAACTAAGTTTTGAGTGTTGATTCCCTCAATATATGATAAATCAATGATATCATTATTTTCTTTATCTTCATATAATGATGAAATAGTTTTAATGGTTTTTATTTTATCAATATTTTTCCTTGTGTAATATCCTCTCCACATACTCTGTATTTTAATTGCTGCATTTTTTTTACTTTCTTTTTTATATTCAAAATATTTGCTATTGGAAAGTTTTCGAAGTTTTTGGAATTCTTCAAATTTGGCTTTTAAATATCGTTCATGTTTTACTAATGATTTATCTAAATGCTTTTTTCTATTATATAAATCTTTTTTAATTTTATATGATTTTCTTGTAGTATAACCTCTATATATTGATTGTATTTTAGTTGCATATTCATTATATTTTTGTAACCTTCTTCTTGCCAAAAAACCTTTATTAATAAGTAATATAACGTATTGATTTTATTAAACGAAAACTCATTTAATAAATATTTATATTACATATATCATTTATTATATTTATTTAAAAAATTATACCTCTTATTAATTTTTGAACTAATACAATTTTTTCTATACTATACTTTTCGATTTCTTTCATAATTAATTCAACTTTTATTTTTTTGTATTACCGATTATTATTGAAATAAATTCAGCATAAATACTATAGCAATTTATCATTAAATAATTAAAATAAAAAAATAAAATAAAAAATTTTTGTAATTAATTAATCTTTTAATAAAGACATCTCCGATAATATTTAATAAAGTTTCCAAAAATTAGCTCAATGTTAATATTTCCAATGTATCATAATATAATATAATATAATATAATATAATATAATATAATATAATATAATATAATATAATATAATATAATATAATATAATATATTGGTATAATATATATTGATATATTATATAATATTAACCTTTTACTTCATGAGTAATTTATTGTAGTATTAATTTATTCATTAATAAATAAGAGAATATATATTTTTAAAAAAGTTTATAAAGATTAGGATATATATAATTAATAAAAAACTATACAAAATAGTAAATGTCTTTTTTAAAATATTAAATATTATTTCACGAGGTATAAATATTTGAAAAATAATCTATGAGAGATATTAAAAATTTATATTATATCATTTTCATTTGTTATTGTAATTACAGATTCTTGATATTATTTAAAATAACAATTTATTATAAAATTTACTAAATTGTACTAAATTTTATATAGAGGTCATAAATATTATTGACATTTTTTCAAAATATCCATTTTATAAAATAATCGTCATCTTTTCTAATTTCATATATGAAAAAAAAAAAAATAAATCTTCAATTATATTTAATTTTTTATTAAAAAATGAAGGACTTCATATTTAGGATATTAAAAAATTTACATTTTTCGGTTAAAATATCAATATATTATACGTTAAAAAAATTTTATTTCTAAAATTTTGTTTAATAAAAATTATTATGTTTTAATATTACCCTAAAAAAAAAGTTGACCATAACTTTTAATTTATAAATATATAATTTTTCATTTCAATCTATCTACTCTCAATAAATAAATAAATAAATAAATAAATAAATAAATAAATAAATAAATAAATAAATAAATAAATAAATAAATAAATAAATAAATAAATAAATAAATAAATAAATAAATAAATAAATAAATAAATAAATCAATCAATCAATCAATCAATCAATCAATCAATAAATAAATAAATATATATATATATAAGTAATAACAACCATAATAATAATCATAATAGTTATAATAATAATAATAATGAATAATAATAATGAATAATGAATAATAATAATAATAATAATAATAATAATAATAATAATAATAAATAATAATAATAATAATAAATAATAATAATAATAAGAATAATAATAAATAATAATAATAAATAATAATAATTATAATAATAATAAATAATAATAATAATAATAATAATAATAATAATAATAATAATAATAATAATAATAATAATAATAATAATAATAATAATAATAATAATAATAATAATAATAATAATAATAATAATAATAATAATAATAATAATAATAATAATAATAATAATAATAATAATAATAATAATAATAATAATAATAATAATAATAATAATAGAAATAATTATAATAAATACAACAATGAAATAAAAAAAAATAACATACTAATATGATATTCATGTATTTTTAATTTATTAATTAAATATTGTTTATGCTTTATATTAAAAATCAATAAGTTATAGATGTACAAATAATTTTAAAGTTTTTTTCATCAATTACAAAATTGCAAATTGATTATATAGAAGAGTTCTAACTTTATAATATTCAGAGCTTAATGAACCTTCTATTATTAGTTTTCCAGCGTCATTCTAATTAAAAATATTTTTTAAAAAGAAAATAATCAATAACTAGTTTTTATTATATTATTAATTATATACACATTTATATTAATTCATATAATACCTTTTGAATGAGAATTGATTCATTAACTAATAATCCACTTGGAATAAATTCAGCATTATAACCTTCATGTTGTAATAATTTCTTAAATTCTGATAATTTTAAATCACCAGTTATAATGGATGGTATATAACTATTATTCTTATTTTTCTCTTCAGGAGGAATAATATCTAAAACAGGATTTTGATTCATATCATTTAATTCAATTTGACCTTGAATAAATGCTAATTCATAATCATCCATCTATATAAATAAATTTTATTATATTTAATAAATTAAAATGATTTATTTTCAATAGAATTTTTTTAATTTTAACTAATATTTAAATAATAAAAATCTAAATTTACTTACCTTTGCCATTTCTAATGAATTTACCAATGTATCCGTTAATTTTATCTTAATAAATGATAAGTAATAAATAATATATAATAAATAATAAATAATAAATATTAACAATACAGTATTAATATAATCATTTAATTTATAAATTATTTAAGTGTAATAATAATAATAATAATAATAATAATAATAATAATAATAATAATAATAATAATAATAATAATAATAATAATAATAATAATAATAATAATAATAATAATAATAATAATAATAATAATAATAATAATAATAATAATAATAATAATAATAATAATAATAATAATAATAATAATAATAATAATAATAATAATAATAATAAAAATAATAATAATAATAATAATAATAATAATAATAATAATAATAATAATAATAATAATAATAATAATAATAATAATAATAATAATAATAATAATAATAATAATAATAATAATAATAATAATAATAATAATAATAAATATAACTGATATAAATAGAATAATTAACATAAATTAATAATTACTTGATAAATATTAGTTGCAGCTGATACATTTATGCATTCACCAACATGTGGTGCTTCGACACCATTAGAAATAACAGATTTACAAAATTCTTGCAAATGTAAAGTCTGTTCTTCATTTCCATGAATTAAAATCTTAATAATTAAAAATAATATTAAATATATAGGTATATTAATAATATTAATAAATAATCTAATTATCTGAAGTATTATATAAAAATATATATAAATACTTACTAATTTCTTCGGTGAAACTTGAGGTATAATATTTTTAATAGACTTTCCATCTGAAAGACCTTCAAAATCAATATAGCAAATTTTACATTTAATAGGAACAGTTTCCATATGACTAACGCATTTTGAGGGTATTGACATTTCTGCTTCTCTTTCTGGCTTATCAATTTTCATTAAATCAATTTTCTATTATAAAAGAATATATTAATTAAAATGTGTTAATTGATATTAATATTAATATATATATATTTATGGTTATTTATTAAGTTGTTATTAATGAAATATAAAAAAATTACATCTTCTTCATTTTTATACGTATTTTCGACTTCAGCCGCCTGAAATTCATCGTGTGTATACAATTCAGCATTGATAACTTCACCATAATCATCAAATTTTTTTTTTTGATCATTACATGGATACATTTTATATGATTGATTTACATAATACATATTTGTAGAATAATCCATATTATTGGTATCTCTTACATATAAGTCAAATTGAGTATTTAATAAATTTACATCAATTTCATCATTATCATCATTATCATCATTATCGTCATCCTCCATAATTAATAAATTATGCTTTCTTTGAGCTGCTTCAGCTGCTTCTTTTTCTTTTTTAATTTGATCAAGTCTTAAAAATTCTTTTAATTCTTCACCTTCTAATGGAATTCTTGACTTTATCTTCAATAATAAATATATAATATATATATATATAACATATATGTTAAAATATATAACATATTATAAATAATAATTATTAAAATAAAATAAAATAAAATAAAATAAAATAAAATAAAATAAAATAAAATAAAATAAAATAAAATAAAATAAAATAAAATAAAATAAAATAAAATAAAATAAAATAAAATAAAATAAAATAAAATAAAATAAAATAAAATAAAATAAAATAAAATAAAATAAAATAAAATAAAATAAAATAAAATAAAATAAAATAAAATAAAATAAAATAAAATAAAATAAAATAAAATAAAATAAAATAAAATAAAATAAAATAAAATAAAATAAAATAAAATAAAATAAAATAAAATAAAATAAAATAAAATAAAATAAAATAAAATAAAATAAAATAAAATAAAATAAAATAAAATAAAATAAAATAAAATAAAATAAAATAAAATAAAATAAAATAAAATAAAATAAAATAAAATAAAATAAAATAATAAATCATAAATAATAATAATAATAATAATAATAATAATAATAATAATAATAATAATAATAATAATAATAATAATAATAATAATAATAATAATAATAATAATAATAATAATAATAATAATAATAATAATAATAATAATAATAATAATAATAATAATAATAATAATAATAATAATAATAATAATAATAATAATAATAATAATAATAATAATAATAATAATAATAATAATAATAATAATAATAATAATAATAATAATAAT